>JAQZBX010004398.1:0-60562 GCA_029593785.1 Cabassous unicinctus | reverse complement strand
GAAGCACATTTGCCTGCACCCTCTCATCTGATCATCGAGGCATTGCATGAGGAATAACAGTAGCCGCAGAAGCTCCTGCTAGCTGAGTGCAGCTAAACCCAGGAGCCGTGCTAAGCACTTCACATACACGGCTTCGTTTATTCCTCACAACAAACATTATTATTATTACTACTGCTATTATTATTATTTCCTTTTACAGACGGGGACACTGATACCAAAGTGAAGAGCCTCATATGAAGTCACATAGCTAGTGAGTGACAGAGCAGGATTCAAACCCGTGGCCACCTGCACTGAAATGCCATATTGCCTGGTGATGGCCTTGTCCCCACTTAAAAGTGGGGAACCACATCCAATTGCCAATTTCGAGGATAGGTTAGATCATGTCATCATTTTGTAGAGTTATTTTTAAATAATTTTTGATGGTACAATTCTATATTTAAAATTGAATTAAAAAAAACCAAAGCACCTTGTTTATAAGCCCATTCAGAGGACAAGAAACACAAAATAACTCCATTACTACCAAAGCGCCAAAGGTTTGGGTGTAATTGACTCCTAAGACCTGCAGCCCTTTTCCTCTGTGTTCTGGTGCCTCTGCACCGCTGCTGCGGCGTGAAATGACCTGTGAGGCTCCCTCTTGCCCTCTAAGTGCCAGTCGTACATCCAAGAAATCGTCTATCTACCCAGACAGCCTAGACCAAGAAAGACATTTATTCTAAGTATTTGGGAAAAGGATGAAATCCTCTTTAAGGCAGTCACTTGTTCAGGCAAATGAGAAGAAGAGGACCTCATGTGGCAAAACAAGAGAATTTAACACGTGTCTGTATTTCCTTTTGCCCTGGAATCAATGACACACGGACACACGCTCGTGCCCGCCTGCGCGGCCGCCTCGGCTCGCGCCCTCAGACCTGCGCCAGCGCCCTCGCTGAGCCAGTGCCGGCAAGTGGGGAGTTGTGGAAGCGAGCGTGCATGCACACAGCGGAATGGGCCTCCTCGTTTCTGAAAGCACGCACGCACTTGTGCCTGTGTGTGTAACTTGTCTTCCACCATACCAGCTGATTCTGCGTGTTTTCTTAGGGAAATTCTGGTTTGCAAAATGTGGTATCGTGAGCAGGATTTTCAGATGCCTGAGGCGTTTCTGTTTGCTCGATTGCGTCTAACATTTATATTTATGGAGCACTTGGACTGTGCCAGGCACGGTGCAAACTCTGAAAACTTTTCTCAATAGCCAGGTCAGGTTGGAGTTCATTACTACCATTTTTCAGATAATAACTGAGGCATAGAGAAGTTAAGAGAACTCAAGTGGCAGAGCCAGACCTCAAACTCCCAAGGTTCTGCTCATCACCACGGTTCTATGCTGCCAAGAAAAGGAAAAATTACAAATTTTACTTAATTCATATTAGTCACTCTTTTGGGAGAACACTTTCTCTAGTGGCATCAGTCAGAAGGAACACCAGTTGGCTGAGAAACACATTCTTCAAAACAGGTCCTTTGGGGGACACGTGTCCCTTGTTTAAGCTCCTGCTCATATCCGACGACCAGTTCTTCTGAAGTAGACAAAGCCGGGTTCAAATCCTGCTCCCGTCATTTACTAGCTGTCTGTTCTTGTCCGAGTCATCTACCCCCTCTAAACCTCAGTTTGCTCACGGGTAAAATGGGAATAATGATAATTCTACCCTTGTAGCGCTGCAAGAATGAGTAAATGAGAGAAGACGCACAGCGCTGAAGCAAACTGAATGCTCCATTAAATACTCAGAAGGTGGAAAAGCAAAAAAGGCAAGCATTGCCAAGCTCATGGGAGTCACTATAAAATGCTAACTGGAAAAATATCTGCTACGATTCATGCCGAGAGAAATTTACAGATAAAGTAGCCTCAATTGCAGATGTGGCTGTTAAGAACACATGGCTAATTTTGACCCCTGGGCAAATTCCAGAGCAGACCATGGATAACATTCATATCTTGAAATTTCCCACAAAAGCCATGAAAGGCAGCACAGCTGCTTCACGGCATATTCAATCCAAGTCCAAATGACTCAGGTCCCCTTGAGTCTGCCTTCTCCCTAAATTTCCTTTTCACCCCGCTTCTCCCTAAAGTTATTGGAGCACACTTGGCAATGTGGTTTAACCCTTAGCCAAAGTTAGACTCATCTCTGGGGGTGCTTCTCTGGAAACTGAGCTGGATCCTCCACTCCTTCCAAGTCTTGTCCACAGTAATAAGGGCCAGCCCCTCCACCTCTTCCATGCTGAGGGAATTCTTCCAGAGGTAAAGACGGGGATTTGGCTTGGTGACGATTCCAGAAAATACATAGCATCGTTGTGAGCAATGGCCATGTTTAATCCACACTTCTGCCAGGTTTGCTTGAAAGAAAATATCTCAAAGGCCCAATCTCCCTAGGTAAGATGAATTTAGACTCAAAGTAGAATCGTCACACCTTACGTTTGAAAATATTTTAGGGTTTCCAAGGTACAATCATATATGTTTAGTTTCTTTGATTCTCATGCTAATTCTGTAATAGAATAGATTCTCTACATCTATTTTTAGAAATTTTGTAGATGAAATATACCTTTTCAGAAATAGTTCTACTGGATGCCTTAGAAAAGGATAGGTATTTTTCTCATTTGTAGAGAACCACAGAAAAAATGATTATTTCTGGTATGGGTATGTGTGAAAAATATTCTGTTAACATGGTAAATCAACTCTTCTACCACAGGTTTGTTTTTTTTTTGTTTTTTTTTTTTAAAAACGTTTTAACAAAGTGTGTAGGTCAACCTTTTTAAGGAAGTTAAAACATTGTAATGGAAAACAGATTCTTGTGGCAGAATAGGTAATGGTCAGTCCATTCCAGGACTGTAAACTCCAAAAAGGCAGAACTGTCTAATTAACCTTCACAGTTCCTAACACAGTAAGGTTGGAACTCTAGAAATGTTTTTGATGTTGATGTTTTAGGGCTAAAGTACCTTATACAGGGTCCATAGCAATGAAGAATATAAAATACATGCTTTTGTCTGCCCTTCTAGTTTCATGTTTAGTAGTTTAATCAGGGACCTCCATCTTGATCAAAAAATTCTAAGATTTTGAAACTGGGATCCTGGTGGGAAATGGGATTTCAAACATGCTTGTGAAATACAAAATTCTGCTCAATTACTACAAATATATTAATAAAGGAAGTATCTGGCACATAAATACATAAATGAACTTTGTGAGAAGAAATAGAACATGGAAACATCTCAAACAAGGTGGTCAGTTCTCACCTATTAGAGCTGCCCCAAATGGAGTAATAGGAACTGGATTTACCACCCACCTGAAATGACAGAAGAGAGGAGAGGGCAGGAGGGGAGGGGAGGGGCAGGGAGTTTTAAGGCACGGGACACAAGAAAATGAAAGACAGTGATTCCCGAGAGACAGGAAACAAGCCTGGTGAGACCTACACTTGCCCAGCCACCACCTTGAGAGAGCTTCCCAGGGATTCAGGTGGAGCCCAGCAAACTCCCTGAGATGAGACTCAGATGAGCGCTCAGGGGACCACGGCAGTTAGAGTTCACAGGACAAAGTGCTAGAGAGGAAAGACCGCACACAGAGGGAGAACGCTCTGATTAATTCAGCAGGACAATGACAAACATATGCATATGCGGTTATTACCCATGGCCAGGGAGAGAGCCATCTGGATTAGATAATTAGAGAACAGTGCCAGCCAGTCACACGGGGCCAGGAATAGTGCTTTTCCCATGAGCAAGCCTGGAAAAACACATACTTCATATGATATCAGGGAGAAAAATCAATTAGGTCTTACTAAGTAGTGAGGAATTGGCCCTAAATTGAGCACTGCTCCAGGCTCTACTAACAAGCCATAAAAGTGAGACCCAAAAGGATCAAACTATTTCCATATGATTTAACTGCCTCCCCAAAGCACATGATTACTTATAGGAGTAAAAAAGAATCCCACACCCAACAAGGAAAATTTCACAATGTCTGGAATAAAGAGAAGCAGAAAAATATAACCCAAATGAAGAAAATAATCAATTGAAACCAACACAAAACTGACACAGATGTTAGAACTAGCAAACAAAATATCAAAATAACTATTGTAACTGTAGTCCATATATTAAAAAGTTACGTAGATACATAGACAATATTAAAAAGATGCAGATAGAACTTATAGAGATTAAGGCTACAGTGTCAGGGGAGCAGGTATAACTCACATGGCTGAGTGCCTGCTTCCCAGGTTGAGGTCCTGGGTTCAATCCCCTGTACTGCCTTAAAAAAAAAAAAAAAAAACAACAACCAACAGCTACAATGTCTAAGATGACCAATATACTGCTGGATAGGATTAGTGGGAGATTAGATTTGGCAGAAGAAAAATTTAATGAACTTGAAGACATAGCAATAGAAGTTATCCAAACTGAAACATGGAGAGAAAAGAGATTCCAAAAACATGAGAAGAGCATCAGGGGGTGGTAGGACAACTTCAAGGGTCCTAAGCTTCATGCATTTGAGGTCCCTGAAGGAAAGGAGAGAGAAGAGAAACAGAAGAAGCACTTGAAGAAATAATGGTTAGATTTTTTTTTTTCAAAATTTAATGAAAACTATAAAACCATAGGTCCAAAAACCTCAATAAACACCAAAGACAAGAAACATGAAGAAAATGACGCCAAGTTTATCATTGCTTTTCAGCAATGATAAAGAGAAAAATCGTTAAAACATGCAGAAAAAAAAGACATATTCCATGCAGGTAAATGAAGATAAGAGTAACAGAAAATTTCTCATCGTAGTACAAGCAAGAGGACAGAGGGGCAACATCTTTAAAGTCCTAAAAGAAAAAATCTGTCAACCTAGAATTCTATGCCCAGGGAATAAGTCTTTCAAAAAGAAGGCAAATAAAGACATTTTCAGACACACCATGAGGAGAGCACACTACAAAAAATGTTAAAAGAAGTCCTTCAGGCAGAAGAAAAATCATACCAGGTGGAAATATGGATCTACATAAAGGAAGAAGATCACCAAAAACAGTAACACATGGGTAAATATCTAAGTTGTTTTTATTATTTTAAAGATAATTGCCTGTTTACACAAGAATAATAATGTATTGTGAAGTTTATAAAGTGTAAAAGTAAAATGTATGACAACAATAGCAGAAGACTAGGAGAGAGAAATGGACATATACAGGCACACCTCATTTTACTGCACTTTATTGTGCTGCACAGATACTGTGTTTTTCACAAATTGAAGTTTTGTGGCAACCCTGCATTAAGCAAGTCTATCAGCACCATTTTTCCAGCAATGTGCTCACTTCCTATCTCTGTGTCATATTTTAATCAAGTTCTATACATTATTTTTTAAATATAATGCTATAGCATACTTAATAAACTACCATACAGTGTAAACATAACTTTTATATGCACTGGGAAACTGAAAAATTTGTGTGATTCGCTTTATTGCGATATTCACTTTATTGCAGGGATCTGGAAGCAAACTTGCAAAATCTCTGAGGTATGCCTGTACTATTGTAATGTTTTTATAATATATATAAAGTGGTATTATCACTTGAAGGTAGACTTTGATAAGTTATATATCTATACTACAAACCAAAGCATTATAACCAATCAGCCAGTAAGAAGGTAAAATGTTATCATAAAAAGTAATTAATACAAAGGAGGCAGAAAAAGAGGAAAAGGAGAAAAAGAACAGATGGAACAAGTAGCAGAATGATAGACTCAAACCTAACCATAACAATAATCACATTAAATGTAAATGGTATAAGCATGCAATTAAAAAAGCAGAGTTTATCAGATTGGACTAAAAAATCAAGACCCAACCATGCCTCTGAGAAATGTACTTTAAATACGAAGACACAAATAGGTAAAAAAAAAATGTAATGAATTATACAGTCACTTGTAAAATTGACCCAGAAGACAATGGGAAATGTTAAAGAAATAATTTGTGTAATTTCAAAGCTACTGGGAAGAATTAGCATATACATATAAGTAGAATTCTACAAGTTGAGAAGCATTACTCAAATGAGAAGTTTGAGAAAAGCAACTTCAATTTAAGAAAGACAAAATAATTCAGAGGTATATTAATCATCCACTGATATCCACTGATGGTCAATCACAATAGCTGGATATAGAACAATACATAATAAACTCTAGTGAGATGTCAAAAAAAAAAAAGTAAAAGGGTGGAAAAATAGATGCCATCTAAGCTTATTCAAAAGAAAGCTGGGGTGGCTATTTTAATATCAGATAAAGTAGATTTCAGAGTAAAGAATATTATCAGGGTTATATAAGGTCATTTCATAATGATAAAGGGGTTAATTTATCAAGATATAACAATCCTTAACATTTATGCAACTAATGACAGAGCTTTAAAATACGTGCATCCCCTGTAGGTCATCCATCAATCCTGCAGTCAACCTTGGAAAGTAACCTTCCTTAAAGTCTTATGTACCCTTACAATATTACTGGATATGGATAGAAACAAGGATGACCGCACCATCCCATGTTCTGGAAGCACACATCAAGGCCTAAAGAAGTGCCACAGTTTGCCCGTGTCTCAGGGAGTCTTGTTTGCCACAGGGCTGCCAATGCAAAGTACCAGAAATGTGTTGGCTTTTATAAAGGGGATTTATTTGGGGTAAAAGCTTACAGTTCTGAGGCCATGAAATGTCCAAATCAAGGCATCATCAGATATGCTTTCTCACCAAAGTCAGCTGCTGTTGATCCTGGTGTCCTGCCACATGGCAATCAGGCATATGGCAGAGCTTGTCTGCTCAGCCTTGAGCTGCTCCGTGGGCCCAGCCTCGGGGGCCTCTTCCCGGGCCTCTGTGCTCTGCTGGCTCCAGACTCCAGGACCTCTCTCAGCCCTCGGGACTTCTCTGTTTTCCTGCAGTCCTCTCTCTCACATGGTAGCTTTCTCTCTTCCTCTTTCTCTCTCTCTCTCCCTCTCTCCCTCTCTCCCTCTCTCCCTCTTTCCCTCTTTCCCTCTCTTTCCCTTCCTCCCTCTTCTTTTCCAAGAGTAGAAACAAATGGGAAATCTAAAAAAGATGTTTTCATTATTTTAGTAGATATGAATGAGTCAATAATGTATTAATTATCACTTCTAAGCAAGAATTGATTTAGAAAATGAATCACTTTTTCAGTACAGTTGATAGCAATTTACTGAGAACCCTTTGAGAAATGTTATAAATAAAAAGTTGTAAACATCTAGAGTGCACTAAAAATAGCTGTATGTTTTCATCTTGCCTATGGAAACTAGTTGGAGGATAAAGAAATCTTTTGACAAAGAGCTATGGTGGGGTAGAAGATGGATTTCTTCTCCCATCAGATTGTAATGGCTCCCTCTGTAGGGAGAAGGATTTGGAAAATGCATCTCGGAGCAAGTACTGTTATTGATTAGTGGTCTCTGCCATGGGAGTAGAAATGGGCATGGCAGTAACCCATGCTGTGTATTTGCCATTCTTGGCCTAGGAGTTATGAGTTTCTCCTTCTACTAAAAAGAGTGACTTGAGTTATTCTATTGCAGGACAGGAAAACGTTAACAGAAAAGAACCACTTCCTACACATGAACCTGGAAATCCCTTTCTTCAAGACTATTACATGGATGTGGCTTTCCTCATAGATGCTTCCCAAAGAGTGGGAAATGATGACTTTAAGGAAGTGAAAGCTTTTATAACCTCAGTGCTTGATTACTTTCACATTGCCCCAGATCCGATGACCTCTACCTTAGGAGATAGAGTGGCAGTGCTGAGCTACTCTCCTCTGGGCTATATGCCCAACACTGAAGAATGCCCAGTCTACCTGGAATTTGATTTGGTTACTTATAATAGTATATACCAAATGAAACATCATCTCCAAGACTCTCTTCAACAGCTCAATGGAGATGTTTTTATTGGCCATGCCGTGCAGTGGACAATTGACAATGTCTTTGCAGGGACCCCCAACCTGAAGAAAAATAAAGTTATCTTCGTGATATCTGCTGGCGAAACCAACCCTTTAGACAAGGAATTCTTAAGGAATGTATCTCTGACAGCCAAGTGTCAAGGCTACTCCATATTTGTGTTTTCCTTTGGTCCTGTGCACAATGATAAGGAATTAGAAGCATTAGCCAGCCACCCACTGGATCATCACTTAGTCCAGCTTGGCCGAATTCACAAGCCAGATTTAGACTATGTCGTCAAGTTTGTCAAGCCGTTTGTGCATTCCATCAGACGTAAGTCATTAAAGCTTTTCTATTGCTTTTGCAATACATTTAATGTCCCTGTGAAAATCCATCAGTAGACGTAGTAAAGCAAACCTCACTTCAGTCAAGGATGGCGGGAAGTCTAAGGCTTGGGTGGGCGGCAGTGAGAGACCCACAGAGAACAATCCCATGGCTTCTTGACCCCGAGCCTTGCTGCTGCCCTATAAAGTCTTTGCCAGGAAATCTACATCTGGATGAAAAATAGTGTTCAACATTAATCTATAAGTGCTTACTATGTGTCAGTTGCTGTGATAAATTCCTTACTTGGGTTGTATAACGTAATCCTCAGTACAGCCCTCAAAAGGAAGTATTAGTGTCCCCATTTAAAAGATGGGAAAACTTGAGGTTCAGTAACATTACATAAATTACTCAAAGTTAACAGTTGGCAAATTCTAGATTCAACTCCATGCACTCTGACTCCAAGCTGTGCTCTTGTCCATGAAACATACTTCAAATACTAAATCCCTAGCAGGATATGCTATTCTAAAAAATAATATCCCACTACCACCACGCTTCACCTGCTACAAGACATTCTATTTTATCTTGTCATTGTAAAATGACCTTGGTTCTGATTTGGATTCTTATGAGCCGAGGGCACAAATCTCTTCTACAGCCGCTGCCCCAGACAGCTGGCAGACATAGCCAGGCAGGGTTTTTTGGTGAGGCTTTGGGGTGCTGCCCCAGCCTCTGCCCATATGTTGTAATTTTAGGCATGGATGTAGTAGTTAACCTGCGAGCTTACAGTGTCAGACGAGTCCTGGCCTGTGCCGGGGAGTTAGGAGTGAGGCAGAAGCCACGTTAAATGGTTGTCTGCAGCTCCTGTGACTTTAATAGACAGGCACAGTGATGCAGGATTCCTGGCACCCACAAAGCCCAAGGGCTCACGTAACCCTCAGGAATCTTGGAAATCCAGGAGTTATTTTCAGTACCAGACTTGTCACTTGCGAAAAATGGTGCCTTCTTCTAATCCCAGATAAATAGAGCAGACAATTTTCAAGAGCTCATGGAGTCTTCTAGATGGATCTTCCTTTTAGAGGGAGAGACACAGATGAAAGGGGAAATTGAGGTGTCCTTGAACTAATCACAAGCCTGTGACATACAGAATGTGGGAACTGCTGACTCAATTACTGCCATATCTCATTGACTTTGCCAACACAAGGTATTTCAATGTCAGAGGATACCTACTTTATTGAGTCTCTAATAAAATTAACTTTCTCTTGGAAACATCTCAAACCACAGAAAAAAGATGAGCTGTCTTTGGGTGATAGACTCTGGATGGGTGCACTTTAGACTAACCATTCACTCTCTCCCCAGGTGCCATCAACAAATATCCCCCCACAGATATGAGACTCAAGTGTGTTAACATCAGCTCTCCCAACCCAGAGAATGTCAGCAAAGAAGACACTGTGTTGTGAGTTGAGAAATTCAGAGTTTGGGTAATGCTAGAGCTGAAAATAGGCCTTAAGAAAATAACTTGAAATAAATGCCATTCTAGTTTACGTGCTTGGTACTGTGTGTGTTTTAGATGCTCCTGGTTTGTGATGACAGCACAGGTCTGGGGTTAATGGCAAAAAGAATATGATCTATATTAGAAAGAACTGTGTTTTGATTTTGTTGCTTTTTAAATAAAAGCCCTTTATTAGTAACTACATAAAGCCACTCTCATATTGGTTACTGCCAAAACTGAAAACTTATAATATCAAAGGTTGTATGTAACAATTTTAGATCAGAAGAAATACATGATAAAGGCAGTCATAAAATAGCAACAAACATTGGCCATTTGGAAAACAGATCTGATATGAAGATTCGCAGGAAGGATTCTTTCAGGTTAGATTAGGCAGAGTATGACCCTAAGTACTCAATAAAAATTCAGTGATGAAAATAATATTCATTTGGAGTCTTAAACCACTGAGACAAATGTCTAATTTCCCTTTGGAATAGGAAACTTATTTCCCCTGAGTCAAATCTCATCCACCAATCTACATTTGGAATATCCCAATCGCAAGCATAGACTGGATTCGTGTCATGTTATTTGGGTGTGTTTACGTTTAATCCCGCTAGGGACTTGGCTAATGCACTTTTCATCACTTCTCTCTGTCACATCAGCCTTCCTCCGGAAGCGTATGGAGTGGTGTCAGGAAACAGGGAGCTGCTTGCTGAACTTGGTTCCCAGGAGTGGCGTTTCTTTGAATTAGAGAGCAATCTCAGTGATGGTTCTGACACCGCTCCTGATTTGATCCAGAAGTTATACATGCTCTTTTCAACTGGGAAACTGATGGCGAAAGACCAAGAAGAGGCACACACAGAAGAAAGTACATATCCAGCAAGTGCTGAACAGGAAGGAAAAGGTAACCTGAGCACAACAGCTGTGCCTTGGTTTGTTTGAGCTTTCCCTCGGTAAAAACATGAGCAATGAGAACTCAGGACAGGACGGGGTGAAAGGTTTACCATTGAGGGCTACAGGGGTCCCCAAAATCAGAGGCGAGGGAGGCAAAACTCCCGAAAGGCAAAGGAGTGAGTCAGCTGTGCTGAGGAAGCCGGGAGTAGAAGTAGGTCTGAATTGTTGCCGTGGAGACACGGCCGGTGGAGAGACGGACCAGAAGGAGCACTCGGGGCTCCGAGGAAGCAGGAGGAGTCGTCCTTCACGCTTACGCAGACTGGGGTGGGGAGGGGCAGCGCAAGGAGCCTCCAGACTCCAACAGTCAGGTTCTGCCTTCTCCTCCAGCAGCTAGGCCCTCCGCGGCCTGAGGTGCAGGCTCCCAGCTGAGCCCCAGCCCCCGGGGGGTCTGCAGAGGACCAGGCCTTAGGCCGAGCAGGGAAACGGTTATGGAGCTACACTAAAGAGGAAATGGGAGATGGCGCATAGGAAGCTATAGTGAGCTCACAAGCCTTGCTGTGTACCAGATCAGGTCAGAAATTATTTTAAAAGGAAGACTCATGAGACTCAACTAAAGATGAAAATATGCATATCCTATGACCCAGTAATTTCCCTCCAAATTTATATCCAACAGAAATATATAACTATGTTCACCAAAAGTCATATACTAAAGTGTTCATAGAAGTGCTATTTGTAGTAGCCCCAAAGTAGGAACGAAAATGCCCAGCAACGGTGGAATTGATGAACAAATATTGGTAGAGTCCAACGACGAAACAATACATAGCAATGAGAATAAATAAATTACAACTACGCAGGACATGGATGAACCTCACATGCGTATTATTGGACAAAAGAAGTCAGAAACAAAAGGCATGTGATCCCAGTTATATAAAGAAAACACAAGGAGATTCTGAGGGCATCACATTTGTGGAGGCCTTGTTTTTAAGCTTATAGCATGTGGGTATTAAATAGTTCAGCCATAAAAACCTTTCTTAATCTAAACAAAACAAAACAAAAAGTGAAAAGAGGCAAAATTAATCTGTGCTGGTAGAAACTGGGGTAGTGGTTATCCTTGGGGAGTAACTGAGAGGGGGCAGGAGGGGGCATCTGGGGCGCCGGCCGTGTTCCCTTCTGGCTCTGGTGTCAGCCCCCTGACTCGGCCCAGTTTGTGAAAATTCACTCGGCTGCCCCTTGCTCTGTGTACACGTCCTGGGTTGCGATGCACTTCAAGGTCACAGATACACTTAAAAATACACAGTTCAAGACAGGCGTGTACAGCTCTACATGTGGATAGAAATGTACATATTGCTAGATATATAGATATAGAACGAAATCAACAAAATGATGGAAAACGAGAGAGATGGGGGTGGGGAAATAGAGAAGAAACCGTGGAGGCTAGAAGACAGCTGAACAGCGTTTTTTTTTTTTTCGTAGCACTGAAACGCAGTACTGTGAAGAGTCCTGGGAGCACAGAATTGCATAAGCAGTGAAAATAACCCAGAAACGCAGGCAAAATAGAGGCATTCTCAGATGAAGGAAAACTAGGAGAATATGTTGCCAGCAGATGAGTTCTAAAAAAGAAAAGTGAGGAGACAATCGGGGAACTGAAGTGAGGCCAAGTGACTGTTGACTGGGGGAGTGGGAGACCATGGTGGGCAGAGAAACTGAGAGGGGAACCCAGAGGCCTAAGTAGGAAGTGGGAAGGGCCAAGAGAAAGAGGCGGGCACAGGTGCAGCTCACCCACGCAGAGCACTGCGTGGTCTGTAAGGTGATTTCATACGCATGATCCCGTGGGAATCCCTCCGGAAGCCTGTGTGGGAGACAGGAATTAATATCCCTGTCCCTCCTGTGCAGATAGAGAAACTGAGGCTCAAAGGGGTTTCTTGACCCTGGTTTGGCAACTCCTGGAGGTAGGAATTCGCAGTAGATCAGAGACAGGGAGGGTGCAGGAGGGGACAACAGTGTAGTCATAGGAAAGAAACCCGAAAACCAAGGTCCCCAACTTGCCTTGATAGTAGAATCACCGGGATATTTTTGAAAACTCCGACTTCAGGCCACATCCCCCACCACTGAAATCGCAGGCTGTGGGGGTGAGACGTGGCGTCCGTAGTTTTAAAGCTCCGCAGGTGATACTAATGTGCGTAGAGTTTGGAAAACACGGCTCTAAATCCTCATTGAATCAGTCTTTCTAGGCCAAGGTGGTCTGCTCCTCGAGGATTATCAAGTGAGCTTACCGATACCTTTCTTTAGCATTCTTCCTAATGTATTTCCTCCCAAAATGGCTCTTGACTTCTCTATAGTAATTACGTGCCATGCAGCTAGAGGCAGGTGGTGTCTTTGATTTTTCTCTTAGGGAGCTCTAGCCAACCTCTTGGTTTGCCGAGATGTGGCCGGTCCTGTTCAGTTCAGCAAGTCTGAGTCTCTTCAGAAAATATTAGTTTGCCTTTTGTCTTGGAATCTTGGAAACTTAGAATTTGAAAATTGGAATGACTTTAAAAATCAGAGTTCTACTGTTTCTCTTTTTTTACAGATAAGGAAATGGGGGCTAGAGACATTTGAGTCATCTTATCCAAGAATACACACAGCTCCTAGTCCAATAGCTACGTCACGGTGATTCCTATTCTATAATAATGCTTGTAGAGCACATGTTCACTTCGAGTTATGCCTTGAAAAGAAGAAATAAAATCTATCTCTGAATTGTTGAAAGGTTGGAGAGGATACATATAAATCTCAGAGTACACATTGTGCCTGGCACATAATCAACGAGTATTATCTTTGTATGACTTACCTAAGCCTGGCAATATATTTGGCAATTAACAGTAAACGTCCACTGACCAGCCTTTATATTTCTTCGTTCATCTTTTGTTTCCCAGAGAGAGTTGGTTTTTCTTTTTTCCTGCCATTTTTCTGATATTTTCATTTTATCATCTACTTAATGTATAGGTTTTCTGTTTGCTTAATATAATATACATTTTCAAGGTTTTAGTGTGGATGTTTTTTAAGAATAACTGGATCCCTTTTCCCTTTATGCCAACCCAAGGCTTGCGTCTTTGTCTTTATTTTTCCAATATCAGTGCAGCGTTTCTCCATGTCAAGTATTACCTGGGAACCCATTAGAAATGCAGATTCAATCTACCTAGGCAGATTGAATCAGAAATTCAGTGATTCTGATGTTAGAGTTTGAGAGAGAACCCCTGATCCAGTGTTAAAGATACTTTGTCTAAATCAGTCTTCCTTAATGGGCATTCTTATGGGATATTAATAGGTATTTGGGGGAAAAAAATACTTTCCTTGGAAGTCACTGTTAAGTAGGTGTCCTTTGTGCAGGACTTCTCAGTGCCTTCGATGGGCTGAAGTTCATTGAGATTCTGTAAGAGGGGCTGTAGTCAAAGCAATTTGACCACAGAATCTTGCATGAGGGAGAGTCTTCTAGGGCTGGTGTTTTATGTAAACCATTTTGGGAAACGCTAGTGGGAAGAGGGAATCCTGAGGCCGGACCTAGGCTCGAGTCCTAGTTCTGCGCTTACTTGCCATGAGATCTTGCACACATCGCTTTGCCTGCGTGAGCCTCAGTTTCCTCATGTGTGAAACAGGGGTAACGGCGCCTACATGATAGGCTTACGTGGGCATGAAATGAACAGCACTGGCGTAACGTGAAAGCTTAACAAATATGAGCTTTTATTAAAGTGGGGGGAGGATGATGATGATGACAGCAATGATGACAAATGACAGCAGAGCCGATGGCCCTGCTGAAAAGATCACCAGCCTGGGTACCAGTTTTGGTCCTGTCGCCCACTTTGCAATCCCAGAAAGTCTCTCCTCACTGCTCCAGACCTTAACTTTCTGGTTGTGTCACGAGGAGCTTGGGCGAGGCCATTGGTTTGTTTTTTGTTGTTGTTGTTGTTTGTTTTTTGCATTTTTAACCTTTATTTGGTTCTTGATGAGTGGCCCGTGTCTTTCACTCTGGGCGCACGTATTTCTGGGGACACACAAAGACGCTCCGAGGCATGGATTTCTCAAAGCTGGCCTTGAAGGACTCGATCCACCTAAAAATGTGTTTGTGTCTAAGGAAGCACGGAGGGTCTCCTTTCTATGTCCATGTTTACAAATGTCCCCCACGTCACACACACAAACTGGAATGCCCCTCAGCCCCTCTGAATCTCGTCTCGGGGCTGGGCGCCAGGCGTGAAAGCCTCCCGGGAAGAATAAGGCGTCTGTTGTCAAACGAGGAGCCCTTTCAAAGCACTGGGTCTGCAGGTCCCCTCTTGTCAAACACCGTCAGCCCAGGAGGCTTCGAGTCTTTCCTGCGTTGAGCACATTTCTGTTAAGACAGAGGTGTGTGGCTAGAAACGGGGTATTTGTGCCCGTATTGGGACGTTCTGAGTTTGGATATATTCTAGCGTGAGGATGGTGGAAGTGGTGACACGTTTCATTTAGTAATCTGGCTTGTATGAGCCCCAGCTATTGTGAAAGGATGCCTCTCTCCTGAGTCAGAATTCCGTGAGAACAAAGCAAAGGGAATACTGGAGAAAACCCTGGAGAGCAAGCACTGTTTCCTGAGGCCAAAAACCTCACGGCCAGGGCCTTGCCCACTTGCCCGTCTTGGGGAAGAATCTTCAGATGCCAGCACAGGGGCCCCAGAACAGTTATTTCAATGGGAAAGTGAAGTCAGACTCTTTCTATGGCTTTTTGGTCAGGACTAGTCCTGCCAGTTAGGCCATATGGGGGACATTTCCCATAAATAGAATGAGCTAAATTGAAACTTCAAATTTTTGAAGAAAAAATATATAAAACATAAGAATTACTTTATCAAAAATATAGTAATAGCACAAGTTGTTAAACTTTTCCAACAATTTATTTTTTTTTAGTTTTTCAAGTTAAACAATGTGCCTTTAAATAAAAGAATAACTGGTATAATTAATATAAGTTTGGGTAAAGTTTTTATGGTACATTTCCAAGAAATGAGAAAGTCAATAATTCTAATGACTGGGTAAGAGATTCTTTTGTAAAACCTTTTGAAAGATTACTAGGTGTTTTTGGCACTTAACTCAGAAAGAATTCAAAGAATTGTTTGACATTGTTATAATAAATTTGTTCAAACCCAACTATGCATGCAAATAATATTTCCCAATGCTAAAATCTATAGTTAAGTATTTAAAAATAGAATTGATATTAAATTTTACATCATTTTAACAATAAATAATTCAAATAATAGGGAAAACTATCAATTTCATTAGGAACATATATACTTTTTGTGTATGTTGCATTAACAAAGATTAAATACATACGCTGTTTGATGAATCCTGATAATCTATCTAGAAAACATTTTAACATACTGATGCATATAGTCATAGAAAATAGAAAAACAAATTTCAATTTACACACATTCTTATTGCAGAGTTATGATTAGGCAAACAATAAAATATGTTAAAGCATAGAAATACATTAGAATGAAATTCTGTGGAAGAAGTGGAAGGAAAATGCAAGTTTAAGGAAAGAAATAAACCCTAAAATAGACTTTTAAACATGAGCATATTCACACATTATTAAAATGACTGATGGGATTGAAACACTATGATATGTAGATTCCATTGGGTAAATTAAAAGAGAACTGTGAAAGTTTTATTTTACAATGTGTCACAAATTATATCCTTTTCAACTACTTAAACTCACAATGAAAAAAAATTAGAAGTTAACTTTGAAATGTGCAAAAAATCCATGTCGCTTTTCCTTGGATGGGGTATCATAAGCAGAAGTGTTTGAGGACAGCTAAGCTGGAGCAGCTCTAAGAGTCTGTCTTGGGCCAGGTTCACCTGAAGCAGAACCCCCTGATTGATTGAGGGGGTGCCCCCAGAAGAACCAGAAAAGGCAGGGCGAGCAAAAGAGGGAAGGGTGGGAGCCAGACCAGGTTTCGCATCAGGCAGCCATAGCCTTGCTCCTTCAGGGGAACTCGGAGTGTAAGTTACGCCTCAGAGACATTCCGCCCTGAGGCAAAGAAGTCCAGGCTCTCCTGGCCCCTCAGAAATCATGCTTTGCTCGAGGGCGGCCCTGGGAGGGGACAAACTCCCAGGTACCATGGGTGCCTGTGGGTAAAGCCACTCCCTTAGCCTGAAGGACAGCCATGCTCCTAAGCACAGCAGAGGTGGTGGGAGGAGGAGGTCCACTGAGAAATGAAGGCTAGAAGGAGATCAGAGGGTTCTGGGTGGAGCCCTGACGTGGTCCATTGCAGATCCCGTCTAGCTCCGGTTCAACGATACCAGCTGCGCATGGACTTGCAGATGCTGGATGCGCTGGTGTCTCCCAGGAGGAGGCGTATGGGTCTACTTATGTGCTGCCCATTTATGCCTATTATCACATCACCCTGAACTGGGCGTTTGTTTTGACTATTGAAAGTGGTGAAAACTTCCAGGAGAAAGGAAAGCAGAATTGTGTTGTTTCTTAAGTGGTATATAAAGAAGTACGCTCTAGAGGGAACATTTTAAATAAAACCTGACGTGAAGAGCAATGTGTTTTTTGTGTGTGCTTTGCAGATGGTGAGGACAAAAGACGATCACAGCAGAAAGCACAGCAGCTCCGTGGGCATTTGTGATTCCACGTGCTTCCGGCCAGAAAGTATGAATCACCTTGGAATTCGCCACCAAAGCAACTGGATGTTCTGTCTCAAATCTGAGGGAAAGCCGTCTGAGTGAAGACATCGTGAGCAGCTCTGAGAAACCGGGAATGACAACTTCTCCTGGGAATCTGGACATCTGGCCTTGAAGAGTCAATTGAACCTTTTCTTTGACAGCTCTGTGCAGTTCAGGCATCAAGTTTGATGATGTATCTGCGTAAAGAAGATTTTCGTCATCGTTTCCGTGGCACACCTATATAAAATTGGACTCTGTGTAAAAAGCATTTAGAATTAAAATTTCCTGGGAGCGTCTTCTGTCTAGTCACAGAACTAGAAACCCATGTCTTCGGATCTGCTGCACCCCGCCCCGGTTGTCCTGTGAAAACCACCTGTCAGGCTGCTGCCCTCATCGGCAGTGCTTTCTCTGTACCAGAGAAGTGAGCAAGGGAGAAAGGAAGAAGTGGGAAGGGTCTAGTTTTAGGAACTGCTTTGTGCTGTGGCTATTTGTTGTAAGTTGTAGCATGCTTTGCTTTGTGTGTATTTGATTTTTGCTGCAAAAAAATTACGGAAAAGCCTGAAAGCTTTATATGATGAGAATTGTACTTGGGAATTACAGTGTAACAAGTGACAATTTCTAAAATAAATCAAGTCTGACCTGGAAGCTTTTCTGTTCATCTTTATTTCGCGTAGTCTCAGACCAGTCAAAACACCAGTACAGGACTAAACATAATTGGAAATGTACATAAAAGGGAAAATAAGCCAATAGTGCATTAGTTTTAAAAATCGTTCAATTTGGTTAAGGCAACAAATAATTATCACGTCAATGAGCACGGATTGTATGAAAAAGAAAGTGACTACATCAGTTGGGTAATACTATAGGCAATTTTGTACTTTTTCCACAGCATAAATTTCCTTACCATCACTGTTGTTTGTTATTTAAAAGTAATCAAATCAGTCGATTCTAGGTTGTCAGAATTTAAAAGCAGCCGCTTACTGCGCTCTGGAAGTTCTGAAGTAAACTTATTTAACGAAGTGAAGCTCTGCTTTTCCCTGAGAATGGTGATGTGTGTGTGTGGTATGTGTGTGAATGTGTGCGTGAAGAATGCATCACATCCGTGGTCCTGGAAGCAGCGTGGGCGCGGAGACTGCGGAGCCACAGGAACCACCGCGGTCTGCTGAGGGGAGAGTGAGCTGGTTCAAGCCCTGAACAGCATTCTAGCGGCACAGTAGTTAGGCGGCGACGCGTCTACCCTGTATCCCAGCAATCCCACTGCCAGGCCGTGTGTCCTCCGGAAGCTCTCACATGTTCACAGACGGAGCACACACATGCAAACTGCAGCACTGTGTACTTCAGGGGAAAGCTGAAAACAGCTTACACATCCTAAATGTGGTGTATTCATACAATGGAATACGATACAGCATTGAATTGATAAACTGCATCTTTAAATACGGAAAAATCTCAAACATAGCATTGAACCAAAATTAGTTACAAAAGGATACGTTCTGACATCATTTATACAACCTTTTAAAACCTGAGAAACCATACTGCGTATTTTTTATGACTACACACACTAGTAAAGTGTAAGGCGCGTATAGGGATGATATACACCAACCTTAAGAGAGCAGGGATCTTTCAGTGCAGGAGAGGTAAAACAATTGTCGTATTGTTTTATTTCTTAAATTGTGTAATGGAAACATAGGTTTCTGTTATATTGCTTTTTACACATTTTTGGATGCCTGAAGTACTTCATAATTTAAAAATGAGTCAACTGTTGTGAAAAATAAATGCAAAATTCAAGTAAATCCTTATGCTACACCCAGAACCGTATTAGAAATTGCAAGGACGTTTTAAAAATAAATAACTGTCCCTGCCCTAGAGGAGTTTGCAACCAAGTTGAGGGGTCTAGAGCAAGGTAACATTATAGAGTAATGGTCCTCCTCGGGCATTAAGCACCAGGGCCGCGTGTCCCCTTCCCTGGAGTGTCTAGAGTAAGATGACATTATAGAGTAATGGTCCTCCTCAGGCATCAAGCACCAGGGCCGCTGTCCCCTTCCCTGGAGTGTCTAGAGTTAGGTGACATTATGGAGTAAAGGTTCTCCTCAGGCATCAAGCACCAGGGCCGCTTGTCTCCTTCCCTGGAGTGTCTAGAGTAAGGTGACATTATAGAATAATGGTCCTCCTCAGGCATCAAGCACCAGGGCTGCTTGTCCTCTTCCCTGGAGTGTCTAGAGCAAGGTAACATTATAGAGTAATGGTCCTCCTCAGGCATCAAGCACCAGGGCCGCGTGTCCCCTTCCCTGGAGTGTCTAGAGTAAGGTGACATTATGGAGTAAAGGTCCTCCTCAGGCATCAAGCACCAGGGCCGCGTGTCTCCTTCCCTGGAGTGTCTAGAGTAAGGTGACATTATGGAGTAAAGGTCCTCCTCAGGCATCAAGCACCAGGGCCACGTGTCTCCTTCCCTGGAGTGTCTAGAGTAAGGTGACATTATGGAGTAATGGTTCTCCTCAGGCATCAAGCACCAGGGCTGCTTGTCCTCTTCCCTGGAGTGCCACGTAATTTTGATCAGTGTATAAAATTAAATTATGTTACCACTGAGTATTCACAACTTGCAAAAGCATTCACTTTTGAGGATGTCTGAGCGAGTCATTTGCAGTTGTATAGAGCCTGGATGCAATCTCATGCAAATAAGAAGCAAGAGGGGTAATATTAAATGACATTGTTTCACTGGAGGAGAAATTATACAACAAATATAGGCATTTTAAATAAATATATTGTGTATTTTGGGTATTCAGGCCAAAATTATAATACTTGAATGCATGCTGTGGGCACAAAAAAACTGAGAACTGACAGCTCAGAATGACCACAGAATGATGAAAATACAGAGCATCGATTCAGAGTAAGTCCATTAAGTAAAGCTAGGAATCGCTCTGGAAATCAAAGGACAAAATCCCCTGGGATTTAAGTAAATAAAGAAGACGTCAAGGAAAAATGGATCAGAGCAGGTCCTGACTTGTAGCTCTAGCCTTTCCTTCCAGCTCCTTCAAGGCGTCTTTGCTTTGCGGTACCCCTGTAACCCGTAGCCAGGAGCCTCTGCCCCTCGCTATCTCCTCTTCACCCTTTCCGGCTGCCTCGTACCTACCTGGGAACACCTTCCATAAACTTCCCCAAACCATGGCCCCTCTAGTACTCTCCTCACACCTGGCTCTCTCCTTCTGGGCCCTCACTGGGAGGGTTGTAACGGCCCCTTGTCTGTGTTGCTAAGAGGCTCCAGAGCACACAACACCATCACGTTCACTCCTGAACCCCCAACCCCCAAGATGGCGCTGGCACTTAGAAGGCACCCAATAAAGAGTTGATGAAAGAATGAACAAACTCACCTTAACGGATAAACACGGTTTGGATTCATAGAGAGGGGGTGGGTGGGCACGAGCAATGATAAGAAAACAAAAGTTAGTGAGAGAGCAAGATGGCGGCAGAGTGAGGAGCTCCTAGAGTCAGCTTGTGCTACAGCGCAGTTAGCAATCACCCAGAGCCGTCTAAAGCACCTGCTTGGGGGCTCCAGGAGACCAGGAGAGTGTCCTGCAACATCCTTGAAAGAATGGAAAGAGGAGACTGCCCATCTGCAGAGAAGATTCGTAAGTAGAGCTCTCCACGTCCCGGAGGCCAGTGCCCATCCTCCACTGGAGGCACAAACCACCTCGGGAGCTATTCTGTGGCGGGAATTGGAAGCTCCATTTCCCAAAAACGGGAGGAAGAGACAGTAGGCCACCAACTTCAGCTACTGATTAGTAAATTCAACGAGCTAAAGCATAATCCTAAGGACAGCTAAAGTTTGAACCTGTTCAAATCAGAAAGAGGCTGTAACTGCCATTTTGAGTCCGCCCCTGGCCTGAGAGGAAGCCGGGCTGACTGAAAATCACAGTGACGGTAGAGACCAGCTTCTTTCACCCAGATTGTCCTGCAGCCTTAGCCTCAGCTTCAGCCCCACCTCTAGCAGGGAGGAAGCTGGCGGGCCTGCACCAGCCTCTCCGGGTAACTGCAGGTACATTCGGCTGGCACAGACTGAATAGTCAGAAGTCTATTGGGGCAAATGTGGTCATTTTGGACCCTCACAGCATAGACTGCTGCCCACACCTGCAGCTCCATCCCCACCCCAGGCAAAGAAAAAAGTTAGGAGCAGCTTCATCAGTCCCTGGGGCAGTGAGGGCAGCTTGAGCCTCCGCAGCTCACAGCACCAACTACATCTTTGGGTCCTACTACACAACAAGCAAGGGAGAAAGGGCAAGAAACCCTAAACTAAAGGGAAAAACTGCACCCAGAATAAATACTCTAGCAAGCCAGATGCCAAGACAGCAAATTACAATCCACACCAAGAAACAGGAAGAGATGGCCCAGTTAAAGGAACAAGATAAGCCTCCAGATGGCATAAAGGACTTCAGACAATTAATCATAGATGTTCAAACAAATCTCCTTAATAAATCCAATGAGATGGCTAAAGAGATTAAGGATATTAAGGAAACATTGGATGAGCACAAAGAAGAATTTGAAAGCATACATAGAAAACTAGCAGATCTTATAGGAATGAAAGGCACAATAAATGAAATTTAAAATACACTGGAATCATACAATACAGATTTGAGGAGGCAGAAGAAAGAATTGGTGAGCTTGAAGAAATGGCCTCTGAAAATGAACATACAAAAGAACAGATGAAGAAAAGAATGGAAAAAATTGAACAAGGTCTCAGGGAATTAAATGACAGCAAGAGACATGCAAACATACGTATCATGGGCATCCCAGAAGGAGAAGAGAAGGGAAAGAGGGCAGAAGAAATATCTGAAGAAATAACAGTAGAAAATTTCCCAGCCCTATTGAAGGACATAGGTATCCGTGTCCAAGAAACACAACCCACTCCATCTGAATAAATCCAAATAGACCAACATCGAGACACATACTAATAAAAATGTCAAATGCCAAAGACAGAGAATTCTGAGAGCAGCAAGAGAAAAGCAATGCCTAACATATAAGGGATACCCAATAAGATTGTGCCAATTTCTCACCAGAAGCCGTGGAGGCAAGAAGGCAGTGGTATGATATATTTAAGATACTGCAAGATAAAACTTCCAGACAAGAATCTTATATCCAGCAAGAGTGTCTTTCAAAAACGAGGGTGAGTTTAGAATATTCACAGATAAACAGAAACTGAGAGAGTTTATACGAGAGACTGGCCTTGCAGGAAATACTAAAGGGTGTGCTATAGTTTGAAAAGAAAATACAGGAGAGAAAGGCTTGGAAGAGAGTCTAGAAATGAAAATTATATCAGTAAAAGTAACTAAAAGTCTCAAAAGAGTGGTGAAAATAAAATATGGCAGATAAAACCCAAAGGTCAAAATGGGTAAAGTAAGAACTGCCTTTACAGTAATAACATTGAGTGTTAATGGTTAAACTCCTCAATCAAAAGACACAGACTGGTGGAATGGATAACAAAGGATGTGCCATCTCTGTGCTGTCTGCAAGAGACGCACCTTAGAGCCAGGGTAACAATAGATTGAAAGTGAAAAGCTGGAAAAAGATATTCCATGCATGCAGTAACCAAAAACAAAACAAAACAAAACAAAAAACCAGAGTAGCTAAACTTATATCAGATGAAATAGGCTTTAAAAGACACTAGTAATGCACAATCTGAGGAGGAAGTCAGGGAAAAAATGCCATTTACAATAGTGACTAAAAGAATAAAATATTTAGGAATAAACTTAACCAAGGATGTAAAGCACTTGTATTCAGAAAACTGCAATGCATTGTTAAAAGAAATTTTAAAAGACCTAAATAATTGGAAGAACATTCCATGCTCATGGATTGGAAGACTAAATATCATTAAGGTGTCAATTTTACCCAAATTGATGTATAGATTCAATGCAATCCCAATAAAAATTCCACCAGCATTTTTTAAATAAATGGAAAACACAATTATCAAACTTATTTGGAAGGGTAAGGGGTCCCAAATAGCCAGAAACATCTTAAAAAAGGAAAAGCAATGTTAGAGGACTCTCATGTCCAGGCTTTAAATCACATTACCCAGCTACAATGGTAAAAACTGCATGGTACTGGCATAAAGATAGACTCATAGACCAATGGAACCGAATTGATGGTTCAGAAACAGACCCTCACATCTACGGACAAGTGATTTTTTACAAGCCTGTCAAACCCACCCAGCTGAGGCAGAACAGTCCATTCAACAAATGGTGCTGGGAAAACTGGATATCCATAGCAAAAGGAAGGAAAGAGGACCCCTATCTTAGCTTATACAAAAATTAACTCAGAATGGATAAAAAACCTAGAGAGTAACCTAGGGACTGAATAACACAGTGAACCCAGAGGTGGATGAGAATTGTGGTTGATGGTACAGATGCAAGTGTCCTTCGTGAGCTAGAGCAGATGTACGTCACTATGGCAGGGTGGTGGGAATGTGGAGAAGCATGGGAAAAATACAACTGAAGTGACCTATGGACTGTGGTTGACAGCAATAGTATTAATATTCATGTAATATTCATGCATCTATACCAAAGATGTACTGTGTTGATAATGGGGGAGTGTGGAAAAAGTGTGCCAAATGTTAATGGTAATAGTCTGATGATATTATCTCATAATCTGTAACGAATGTTCTACCACAGTGTGATTTGTTGATAGAGGGGTATTGTGTGGGAATTCTGCACATGTGAACGATTATTTTGTAAGTTCACAACTTCTGTAATAAAAATATATTTAAAAAATGATAATAGGGTGGGTTGGAGGAAAAATACACCAAAAGTAAGATAAAGACTATAATTAGTAGTATGATTTTGACAATATTCTTTCATAATTTGTAACAAATGTCTCACAGCCATGCAAGGTATTGGTGGTGGGGTGAGACATGAGAGCCCTGTGTGATGTTATGTATGTTTGTTTGGTAACTTCACAACTATTACTACACAGTTATTGTTTATGCATGTTTATGTATGAGTGATACACTTCAATAATTTTTTTTAATGAAAAAAAGAGAGAGAGCTGAGTGTTTGTGCAGTGAGTCGGGTGAGCAGCGTAGCAAGGAGCCAGCTGAGTGGATTGGAAATCTGGGGGTTAGTAGAGGTCAAAGCCACAGAAATCGTGGTGAATTGCTGAAGAGTCTTTTTGAACCATTTCATCTTTTCATCATGGTAAGTTGGTAAGCAGCCAATCTATCTGAATAAAGGGTGCCCTCAAAAAGGAGCTCTGGTATGCGCTTGAACTCCCGTTTTCTTAGAGGTTCTGTGCAGAAACGAGCCGTGGCTGAGCCACGCAGCCTTACCCGACAGGACAATGCTCTGTGGAGCAGCTGGTCAGAATTACAGATGACTAAGAATCCTGCGATATCTCTGGAAACTTTCATTTGACATTTTAAATCTGATACCTAAGTCATTTATCGGAAGGGGGGCAGTAGAGGGGAGGGTTTGAATAGTCCTGGTAAGGAGTCTGAAGAGCCCCTCTTGGTCTCCTGAAATTGGCGTTCTTTCCATCTGTCTAGAGTGAACTGCCTCTACTTCCAGAGCACCTCTTCTACTCCTAGAATATCAGCTCCAGAACTCTGGAACTTTCTTTTGACTAAATTTCTTCTCTGCTGTGACAGTTTAAATTTGGTGACTCCCCAAAAAAGATGTTTTTGAATTAACATTTGTGGGTGTGAGGACTTTGATTGCATTAGATTCAGTTAAGGGACCTGGTTGGCTCACTTGATAAGACCAATTTTGATTGGACTATGTCAGTGAGGCGTGACTCGGGTCAGGTCTCTGCTCTCTTACTGGAGCCTTGTATAAACGGAGACACAGGGAGAAAGAAGACACACTGAAAAGGGAGCTCTGCCATTTTGACTCAGCCATGTGAGAGAACTCAAGGATCACGAGCAGCTGAAGCTGAGGGGCGAAGCTCCCAAGAGGCTGGGCCCATGGAGCAGGTCAAGGCTGAAGAGGTGAGCCATGTGCCTGGTAGCCCACCGCTGAGCTGGAGATGGTGAGCCCTGAGGGGAAGGCAGGGACCTTGGCAGAGATCGGCGGCCATCTTGCCTCGCCTCGTGGCAGGACAGCAGGCTCACCAGCAGCTGACTTTGGTGAGGAAGCATCTCTGTTGGTGCCTTGATTTGGACGTTTTTGCAGACTTGGAACTGCAAGGCTTTACCCCTAATAAGTTGCCCATTAGAAAAGCCAACCCATTTCTGGCACTTTGCATTGACAACCTTTGGAAAACTAAGACATCTACCCCTTGAAATTTAATAGGAGCTTAATCACCGTTTTTCTTCAGCGGGAGAGATGAGAGAATGAGCCCTGTCTTGCTGAGCCTGGGCAACATGCTGCTAACCTCCCTCTCTTCTCCCCAGCTTCTTCTTCCCACCCTGAATTCAGATTCTCTGTTGAGGAAAAGTACTGCAACAGCTAGAAGTGTTCCTCTGTACAAATGCCACTGGTAAGGACTTTCTCACTTCCTGTGATGGGAAACCAGCTGTGCAGAGGCCTGGTTCCCAGAGGACTGTCGGTAATCTCTTCCTAAAGAATGTGTAAGAACGCAGGAAGATGGATATCAAGGGAATAATCTAGCAAGTAGCACAGCTCATCGTTTAGCCTCTCCTTACTAGCACTTCTACAGCATTAAAGAGATTTCCTAGTGTGACATAAATTCATCTACAGCTGCCCTGTGTTTCACGGCTTTGGGCGGCCATAATCCCAGCTACTCAAAGTGTCGTTGGGGCCAAGATCCACCGTATCAGCATCAACTAGGACCTGGTTAGACTGCAATGTGCTGCCAAATACCAGCAGAATCTCTGGGCTCCACCCCAAATCTACCTATTAGAATCTGCATTTTAACAAGACCTCCAAGTGATTTGTGCGCACATCTACATTTGAGACGTCCTGGCTTAGAAGTCATTTGCTAGAAGCTCTGCAAATGAGCGGATGCAGTCTTAGATTTTGAGTTCAGGTTGGCATGTGTATTGTGCTATAGGCAGAGAATATGGAGATAAATAAAAAGTGGCATTTGACTTAAGCTCATAGTCCAGCTAGGAAGACTGACCCAGAAAGAGACTATTTCAAGCTAATGTGGTAGTGCTAAGGTAAAGGTACACAGGAAGCCCTATGGGGTATGGAGAAGGACTCCTTAGCCCAAACTAGCAACTCAGAGATTTCTTCAAGGAGGTCCTTTGATCTGCGTCAAAATGATCGGTGCAATTTAGCCAGGGAAAAGGGTTAGGAAGACTCTCTCCTGGCTTTGTCCTTAGAGCAGGTTTCTCTTTAAAACATGAGCCCCATTGTGTCCACGGGGAAGGGGAAATGACTATATGGATTCTGTATTGTTAAACGAGTCAGGGAGTAATGGGAGATGAAGATAGAGAAGTTAGAATACGCCAGCCATAGAGGGTTTTCGCACCATCCTAAGGTGTTTAGATTCTATTCTGCAGGTGCCAGGGAACCCCTGAAGCCAGGGAAGCGTACATAGTTATACGATTATATACTATTAAGTACTATTATAGACAGCTGGCACTGACTGCTGAGGGAATAGGGAATTTAAGGGAGAGGAACTAACCTCAGCATTTTAGGTTAGTTATCCATATAAGAAAGTTGGTAGTGGCCAGGATGGAGATGAGTAGACATAAGGGACATGTTTAGAAAAGAAAATCAGCAGGATGTAGTAATTTATTCATTTGGAGAGAGGATAAGAGAGAGATGGGTGTCTAGACCAGGGGTTCTTAAAATTGAATGTGCACCAGAATCACCTTCAGGGCTTGTTAAAGCACAAATTGCATTCTGATTAAGTAGATCTGGGCTGTGGCCTGAGACCTGCATTTCTTCCAGTTCCCAGGTGGTGGCAATGCTGCTGATTCCACGACTACACTTTGAGAACCACCTCCAGTGCCTCCCAATGAGCTCACTTTAACATGCTGGAATCACCTGAGGAACTTTTTTAAACTGCTGGTGCCTGAACCTCACCCCCCAGAATTCCAGTTGAGTTGGTGAGGGGCACAGCCTGACACTGGGCATTTTTAAAGCTCCAGGTGATTGCACCAGCTAAATACCACGTAATTATATTAGGAACTCAGGCAGAGGAGCCATTTTGGGGTTTCTTAAAATTATTGGAACTATTGATTGATATTCTTCTACTCTTTTTCTCTCCAAATGCTTCATTATGTGCATATGTGCACATAATGTGCAGGCTATATATCATCCATTTGGAATATCATTATAACATACAGTAATTGCATTCTAAAAGGACAGATCCTGAAAAGCCCAATCAAATAGACACTATCTCCACTCAAAGACAAGAGGATAGGGTTAAAAAAAGAGAAGTACACATATGTTGAGTTCTTACTTTATACCAAATGCCATGGCAGGCACTTAATATATATTATTTCATTTAATGCTGACCAAAAACAAGAGTAATACTTGTTCAGGATTGACTTATGTACCCCAGAAAAACATGTTCTTAATCTATTCCTGTGGCTGTGAACCCATTTTTAGTAGGACCTTTTTAAGATGCTATTTTTAGTTAAGGTGTGGCCATATGATTCGGTTTGGGCTTTATCCAGATCACTGGAGTCCTTTAGAAGCAGAATGAAATTGAGATGCACAGAAAGGAAACCGCAGGGAGAAGCCAAAGTCAACAGAACCCAGAGGAGAAAGGGAAGATGCTGCCATGTGCACTGTCATGTGATGGAAAAGCCAAAGATGGCCAGACAGCCGGAAGCACTGACGCTGGAGGAAGCACGCAGTCCAGCCTCTGAAACGGTGAGCCAATAAATTCCTGTTGTCCAGCTACCCCTTTGTGTGATATTTGTTTTAGTTAGGAAAGAAGACAGCTATTATCTCCATTTTATAAATGAGAGATCCAGGTCTCAGAAAGAGAAGGATGCACAATCCAAGATAAAGTAGGATTTGAACCTGGATTTGCCTGGTTCTTCCAAAGACTGTTCTTTTCACACACTCTCATGGGAAGAGAAATTGGCTATAGGTATAGAGAACAATAGCCAGGGTTTGGCATCAGGTGCTTGAATTTAGTACTAGCTCTACACCTAACCAGATGTCCCACCTGGAATGAATCAGTATCTCCTGGGGCTTCAATTTCTTCATCTAGAAAAAGGGAATAAAAATTGTGCCTAGCTCATTGGGTAAATAAGATAATACTTAGCACAATCCCAACATATGGAAGATACTCAAGTAATGTTAGGTATTATTATGTTCCTCTTCATCATCATTATCAATCAAAGGAGGACATTGAGCTAATCTTCCGTAAGATTCCTTCAGCTTATAAATTCTGTGATTAACAATTTGTTACTTTCTTTGGTGTCTTCAGCTACTTTCTGAAACTCTTTAACCAGTGACTTTTTCATAAGAATTGGTCTTTGCTTAAAATCGGCCACTGTGAACTTGTACACAAATACTTATAGCAGCATTGTTCACAATAGCCAAAAGGTGGGAAAAACTGCAATTTCTATCAACTGATGAATGGATAAACAAAATATGGTACATCCGTGCAATGCAATATTATTCTGCTATTAAAAAGAATGAAGTACTGATATACACTACAACACAGATGAACCTTGAAAACATGATGCTAGGTGAAAGAAACCAGTTACAAAAAGATCACATGCTGTATGATTCCATTCATATGAAAGTCCAGAATAGGGAAATCTATACAGGCAGAAAGATGAGTGGTTGTTTAGAGCAGAGAGCTATGGGGGAATAGGGGGATGACAGCTACATGGTGTAGGCTTTCTTTTTAGGGTGATGAAAATGATCTATATTGACTGTAGTTGCACATATCTGGGAATATACTAAAAACCATTGAACTGTACACTTTGAGTGAGTGAATTGCATCTTATGTAAATTATATCTCAGTAAAGCTATTTGAAAAATCAGGTTCTTCCTTCCTATACTCCTTCCCCTTAGCCCACCCCTGGATGTCTGGGGCAGTAGATGTCTCCTGTTCATCCACAGCTGCAACCCAAACCGTTAGCTCACTGTTTTGGTGACTCTTTGGGGGCTCCATTGGGTCTCTTGTGCTGTGTCGCTGTGCTTCAGCTCCGTCTTCAACAGCTACATGAGAGTCTTCATTGCAGACCAGCAGAACTTCTGTCCAGTGAATACGTTTGCAGTGATAAGTGGTCCATACTTCATAGCCTCAATGCTAATGATCTTGTTCTGTTGTCTGATATCCCATAGGCTTACAGATGGTACCCAACATGCAGTTTGGAATCATGGAAAGAGTAAGATTTCTACTACCATATACTGGCTTTGTGGTGCCAGACTTGCAACTTAACTTTTTGGAACCTCCATTTTCCTCATCTGTGAAATGGGTTTTCTGAGACTTGGCATATGTAAAGTACATTATACAGCAGGTGCTCAATGGAAGAACCTTCCCTAATGACTCTACCTGGGAAGCTGGCAATAACCTTCAGGATAGGCCAAGGAGCAGGATTGTGCTCAACTTTGGACAGGGCTGACCAATGTTTTGTAAACCTTTTTCAGAGCTGCGGCACTTCTGTCACCGTTTAAGAAGCAGATATCAGCAACAGCTTTCACTTCCTTGTTTCCAGTGAAAACATGTCTAAGGTTTTCCTCAACACAGGGGGGCAGGTGTCTCCAGACACCTTCCATAGCAAAGGGCTGAGTGCATGGTGGTGGGGCATCGATGGCGTCACTTCTTGCCTTCAGCCTCGCCTGAACACCACCACTATCCTCACGACTTCTGCCAATGTTTGCAGCCTGCCTGGTTGGAAGACTCTTCTCAACCACCTGAAAACATTTCCTGACATTGGCGTCTAGGTCTCTTGTTGCATCTTTCATTCTTGGGGTTGCAATAACTTTCAGTTAAGCAGGGTTATAACTTGCAGCACTGTTTCACACCAATGCTGATAAGAAACTGACACCATGACTTAGAGTCAAACTTGCTTTGTATCTACCAATTTTTGTCCCAGCAAAATTGTGGCTGTTTTCCAGACAAGGGTTTCTTAAAGTAGCATCCAGGTACCACTTCCATCACAATTTCAAAGGTCTAATTAAAATGTGGAGTCCCATGCTCTACCCTAAACCTACTAAGGTAGAATCTCTGGATGTAAACAGAGAACATGCATTTTTTTTAAAAATATGGAGTGTTTCACGAATTTGCATGTCATCCTTGCCCTGGGGCCATGCTAATCTCTGTACCGTCCCAATTTTAGTATATGTGCTGCCAAAGCGAGCACAAGAAGATGCGTTTTTAACAAGCTTTTTAGAGGAATCATGCACATTGTTCTTTTCTTTTTAATTTGTATTTCTATGAAAGTATTACTTACTTGGAGTGTTTTTAAGAAACCAAATAATTCTAAAAGGTTTATAATAAGAGAGTCATTACCTCCCATTCCTTGCCCAGCTCCATTTCCCAGCAGCAACATATTTTAAATTTAAAGGAATTTTAAATTTTCTCCTAGTTTTTAGCCTCCCTATTTCTAAGTAACATGCTAATGCTGCAGTGTCTTGGCTATGAGTCTTAGACACTATCTGCTGGCTTCCTGTTTCCATTGATGACGATTTGGCGATTACCTGACATAGTTCTCTGGCAAGTTTTTGTCAAATCAAGAGTTGGCGTTGCTATTTTATGACTATGTGAATATTGCTTTGTATTGAACCAAGAGGGGACCATGAATGCATTTTTTTTATTCAACTTCTGTTTTATCTTAGAGTTTCAGATCTGTCAAATAACTGTCCATTTTATTTTCCAAATACTCAAATTTATCAGATTCTTAGCAATTTCTTTCCCTTTCCTTGGGCTATTTCTCTCCCAGAGTACCTCATTCTTCTGCTCTGCTATGGACCATCATTTCTGCTTTCCTGGTTGTTTTCTCTGTTACTTGGTCTCATGCCTTCTTCTTTCTTATTTTACTCATTCATTTTGGTAAAGCATGTCCTCCATTAACGTCCTTAAGAAACACTACATTGGAGGGATAAGGTTTCAGTCCTTTACATGCCCCCAAATGTCTTTATTTTGCCCTCGTATTTGATTGATGGTTTATCTGGGTATAAAATTCTATGCTGAGCATCAGCTGCCTCCAAGTTGTGACAGCCCTGCCCCACCCAGCTTCCAGTGTTGATGTGAGGTGTCTAATGCTCAGTTCCCGTTTCTTTGTAAGTGAAGTGCTCTTCCTTTCCCCTCCCCTGCCCTGCAAGCTCATAGGATCTTTCCTCTATCCCTGGTGTTCTGAAGTTCATAAGGTTCTATCTTAGTATGGATCTTTTTTCATCAATTCAGATGACTACATGGAGAACCTTTTCAATCTGGAAAGTCATGAGTCATGTCTTTCAGTTCTGGGAAATTTTCTTACGTTATTTCTTTGATAATTTCCCCTCCTTTATTGGTTGAAGGTTGAATTTTCTGGATTGGCTTCCCCAAATTTCCTGTCCTCTACTTTCTGTTCTCTACTTCCCTTTTTGTTCTACTTTCTCAGAGATTTCCTTGGCTCTCTCTATATCCTCCGTTATCTTCATGTTGCTTTTTCTGTTTGTTTGCATCTTTCTCATATTGGAAACTTTTCTCAAATGTCCAGGGATCCTTGGCTGTCCGTAGGAGAGTGACAGCAAATTGTTGATTGTACACTGTGAAGGAGCAGCTTGTCAGCCAACTCTGGAGAGTGGAGGAGAACATAAGGCTGCAGTCACTTCACATGAAAGATTTTGATTGCTCCTGCTCTGCCTCATGCCTCATCTGCATCTTTTGCTATACCTGCTGCTTTAAATCCTGATCTTTTCCAAGGTTCTGATTGTTTCTTGTAGGCATCACTCTGTGACACTCGTAGTTTATAGCATAAGAGTTGCTACTCTCACCTTTTTTGAAAAATGTGTTGCTAATTCTTATTCATAGCTGTATTGTCTCCAGTTTTTTTCATTGTACATTAATCTTCTTTATTACTTTCTTTTCTCACATAAAGGTGGATATGTGTGATCATCCACCATATTTGATCTAGAAGTCTCCGTAATTTTCCAATGTATGATGTAGAAAATATTTCTATTATAACATTTTATTTACTGAGACATTTCCAGTTGAAGGAGAACACTGGTATTGGAATTTGGGAGATTTGAGTAGACCCAGTTCTGCCATTTATCTTACACTTAACCTCTTTGAAACCCAGCTCCCCTGCCTTTAAAGAGAGATAGAAATACCAATACCTACCTCTGAGTAGTCAGTGCTGGTACATGTTAGTCCATGTTTTCCACTTGGGAGGTTACTTAGTGTTAGGGCTGGATCACAAGTAGGATGAAATTCCCAAATATTTTAGGCCTAATTCCTGGAATCCCTGCAGACCCTCGGCATTGGGCCCCATGGTCTGGAATTCAAGGTTGATGACAGGAGTGATCATTTAACTAACTCAACGGCATCACTCCATTTCAGTGATTTTCTGATGGAGAATTACCCTCAAAGATAGCTCAATGAACACTGCCAGTTCTCTCTTTCTCTGCTCAGAGTGCAATTTATCCACAGAAACAGGCTGATTGGAAAGGAGTATTTTATGCAGTTTCCAAAGACAGTTTATCTTTTCAAAATCTAAGAATAAAATCCCCTTGGAATAAGAAACATTAACTCAGAGCCAGAATTCTGAGAGATAGTAGCAAATTATTCATGGCTTCAGGAAAGAGTTCTCAGAAAATGTGCTGAATAATTACATTTGAAATATTAACAAGTGTTTCCAAATTCCCACACATAGAAGCCGACTGACTTCCCTCTAATTTTAGGCACTGCTTGATGAAATGTTATTTCCCCAACATCCTAGAGAGTCTTATTCCTGAAAAGAAGAATACTTGTACTGTGGATGTCATGAAAGTCTTTTTAGGAAATATTTACATTATTTCTTGCTGCTAAAGATGACCATTTATTTTCTTTTTTAAATAATATTTTTCTGACTATAAGGATAATATGTGCCCATTTAGAAAATTTCAAAAATACAAGTCACCTTAAGGGCAATAAAGTCCACTCAGAAACCCCTCTCCCAGAGATTCTTTACAGCATTTCCTTCATGTCCTAGATCAGCCCTGCCCAGTAGAAGTAAAACGGGAACTCCACAGGTAAATTCTACATTCAGTAGTCATCACGTTTTTTAAAGGGTGAAGCTACTTTTAATAGAATATTTTATTTGACCCAATATATCCATTATCATTTCAACTTGCAATTACTGTAAAAAAAGTTATTAATGAGCTACTTTACTTTTTTAACCAAGATCTGGTGTGTATTTTAGAGTTTTAGGTTCACTCAATTCAGAGGCTAAATTCTCATGAAAAGTATTTAATCTGTATTTAGAGTTCAGAAAATGTAAACTTAAAAAAAGTAGATTGAAATACCTGAGTTGCTCCAAACATACATTAACATTTTCTAGTAACTGAATTGAGTATACATTTTTATTCATTTAAATTAATTCAATAGCTGTATGTGGCCCGTGGTTACTGTATTGGACAGCACAGAGATAGATGGATAGATGCATATAGATAAATAGAGATCTGGATATATAAAATATAAGTATAGATACATACTCTTTTGTGATGTACTTTCTTCATATCATAGATTGTCATATATCAGCATTTTCCCATAGCAAGTATTATTCAACACATCATTTTCAGTGATTGCAGAATATATCATTTCTCCTACAGGTAAATGTGGCATAATCTAACTATTGAATTATTCTCTAAGTTTTGGGGCATTAGTTTGTTAAATTTTTTTACTGTTTTTTGATATATAAGAATTTTATTACATTTCTGGTTATTTCTTTCAGATAGATTCCTAGTTGTGGTATTACTAAGTTTAAGGGTATTATTTATTTTTAGATTCTTACCAAATCATTATAATAACTTACATTCCCAACTGTAGTGCACAAGTGAACTCATACCACATCCTAGCTAATAATATTACCTATATTCTATCATTTCTAATTCTATATGCAAATAAATCCATAATTTAAATTATGGATTATAATTTATTAGAAGGTTGAACATTCTCACCTATATTTACTGGGCATCTATACTTCTTTTCCTATGAATTGTCTATTTATTATTTTTTGCCCATTTTTTCTAAACAAAAGGCAACAAAATAAATCACAATGGATAAAAGTTTATTATATTCAATTCCACAAAATTGAAGAAAATCTAAATAGAGATTGTTTTTGAAAGATAGACCAGGAAACTATTTGAATAAATACAAGAAATATGCTCTACATCCAATAAAGTTTTGCTAGGTAGTGAGCTTCCTTCCTGGGAAGGCATTCAAGCCAAGACTGAGTAATGTCAGGGATGGTTTCAAATGGATTCTTAAATTAAGAATCCCCTAAAACATTTACCCAAAATGTGTGACGTATAATGCCCCTTCCTCCAACACTTGCCTCCAGACAGCTGTGGCTGTTTCCTGAAATATCCACATAGCAAGATTCTTTAGCACAGGAGCTTTCCAGTCGTAACAGCCAGGCACTGTCCCGAGAGACTTATTTACTCATTTAATCCTCCCATCAGCCCTGTGGGTAGATACTGTCATAATCCCCATTTCTAAGGTGAGAAAACTGAGGTGCAGTGAGGCCAAGGGGATCACCACGTCGCTGGCAGAGCGGTGCCACAGCCTGGTGTTTATTGGTGTGATTTTCCATCCAGCTGCCTGATTGTGTGGTGGTTTATTCCTCAACTAATTCCCAAAAGGATTTGGGATGGCTTTCACAAGTAAACGCCCAAGAAAGATGTTTAAGAGCAAAATTTAACATCATCCCTGCGAAGTGAGCTAAGTACAAAGAAGCAAAAAGGACGGGGAGGGGGCGGATGAGGCTCGAATGGTTGGGCGTCCGTCTCCCGTGCGGAGGCACCTGGGCTCCATCCCTGGGACCTCCCGGTAAAATAAAGAAAAATATAGAAGGTGCAGGGCTGCCAATTAGAGAGTGGTGCCAACTGCATACCCAGGATTCAAAGAACTGTTTCAAGGTGAGAACCAATGCCGAACCCCCTTTCTCAAGGAAATAGTGCAATTAGAAAAATCCTGGCAGAAAACAATCCCTGTGGGGCAAAGATTGGAGATGAGGGGGAGGTGGGGCCGTCACACGTGTGGCTCCTTGACTGCTAGAGCGTGGCAGAGGTGATGCCGCGAGGCTTCTGAAGCTCAGTGATGAGCTTTTCTAGGATTGTAAGATACTCACATTTCTAAGAGCTTTACTGAATTCCCCTGGCAGCTGGAAATGTACAGATGGCCAGGATCGCCGCAGTTTGCCTGAAATGGGCTCAATTTGCTCCTTGTCATGGCACGACTATCGGTGCTCCTTTCACACTCGAAAGTGTACATTATATGACCACCCAGGTTTTCCACAGCAGTCTAGTTTTCCCCCATTATAAACAACACTCTAATAAATATCCTTGCAGCTCAGTCTTTGCAGAGTCTTTAATATCTACTTGTTTCATTCCTGCACTGGGTGAATAGCTTTAGAGTGCCCTTTGAAGGCAAGCAACAGAAGACAATTCTGGATGGATGGAGTCAAGAGGAATGTAGTGGAAGGACACCAGAGGCTCAGAATTACTGGGAGGGGGGAGCCAGGCTTAGGAATGGACACAGTCATTTCTGGAGGCGAGGAAGCGGGCACCCCAGCTATCGTCACAGGCATGGAGTGGAACTCCCACAGTTTTGGGCTCTTTCTTCCTCTAGTGATAGTCAAGCCCCAGTTGGCTAGCTTGGGCCACACGGCTGCCCTCAGGCAACCCTGATTACAGTCCCGCTGAGCCAGAGCCAGAGAGGACGTGATGACTTCTCAAGGGAACTCAGAGTGCAGCTAGGGAGGGAAAATGGATCTCCGCCGCCAACCCAGCAAGTTACCATGACAGCATTTTTTCCATGCTGGCTATTCATATTCTCCTTCTGCACATTACCTATTGGTGTTTTCTGCCCGTTTTTCTCTTTCAGTGTTCATCTTCTTCTTGCTGAGTTATAAGAAATCTGAAAGTGCATTTTAAAGCTGAGCTCGGGAGGGTTTTGCAGGAGCCCTCTAAAGATCTCTTTCCTTTGTAGTTAACAAAGGGCAAAGGCCCTCTCTGAAGATTCTGTTGTTATTTGTTTGGTTTTTTGGTGACCTGTAATTGAAGTATCTAAGACTGTTAAGGAGTGAGCACTTTTTCATCTTTCTCCGTGTAGTAGTTGTAACTATAACACAAGCTACTATAACACACAACCCTAAAATCACAGCGGCTTGTGTAATGATTTTAAAATGTGGCCTCGAGATTCCATGACATTTTTCCCACCAAAAAGTGGGTTCTGAGTCCCATCCCCATTTCCTTGAATCTGGGCCCCATCACTGCTTGTTCAGTAAAGTACGGTGGAAGTAATACTGTGCCAGTCGGGGCCCAAACCTCAAAAAAAGCATCCGTTTCTACTCTTTGTCTCTTGGGACATTTGCTCTTAGAACCCAGCAACAAGCCATGAGGCAGCCAAGCAGCCTGGGGAGAAGGGGAATGGAGAGGATCTGGGGCCTCCGCCCTCCCCCCAGCTGAGCTCCCCGCTGACAGCCAGCACTTACTTGCCACCATGGGTGTGAGTCATCTTGAGAGGAGATTCTGTGGCCCCCAGTGGGTCTGCCCCTGATGGCATGTGGAGCAGGGGACAATGGGCCCTTCAGAGCTCTGCCCAAATGAAAGTCTTGTGGGGAAATAAACGATTGCTGTTATTTTTAACCTTTAGGTTTAGGGATTATTTGTCTTGCAGCAATAGGTAACTGATACTGCTTAACACATTGGAAGTTTATTTCTCTTTTGTGGACCAGTACTGATGTGAAGCTTAACAAGCAGTCTTCTACACGGTAATTGAGAGGATGCAAGGATGCACGCTTCTTCCATTTTCTCACTCTGCCCTGCCCTGGTTTCAGCTACTCTGTAGGGAAAGGGTAAGTGGAAAGCAAGTAGGGAAGGAAATTTTGCTTCCTAAGCAACTAGTCCTAGACATAACTCATTACCTTCACTTGCATTCCTTTTGGCCAGAACTTGCTATATACCCACACGTGGATGCAGGGGAGTATGGAAATTGTGTTTTGTAGCGTCCCAGTAACAGCGTCACACGATGGAAGGTGGAGCACGAATCTTTGGTGGAAAGCCAGCTGTCTGACACAATCACTTATCAAATAAATGGGACCCCATTCTTCCTTGGACAGCAAGAAAATAAGAGAACCAAGTATTTCGGCTGAAGAGTCTCATTGCTCACTCTGTATATAAGTCTCCTCCCGTAGTTTATTTCTTGAGAAAATATGTGAAAACATAGAAGCCCCATTGTGACTCATCGCTTTTAAAATAAATATTTAAATCCATGTCTTTCTGGGGTGTGGATTTGCTTATAGGAAATTAGGTAATTTCCCAAAAAGGAATCAATCATGGGAAGCTCAGAGGGAGATTTCCGAGGAAAGAAAAGCTGGGTTGGGTTATATGTTTCACAGCATGGTAGCTCATGAAGTAAGAGGCAGCAGGGCACAGAGGAAAGAGCAGGGGACGGCACTTTGGACCTTGGCTCTAGGGCCGTTTGCTCTGCGGCGTCACTTGCTCTCCCTCTGCCTCCATTTCTTCAGGTCAAAAAGGGAGAAGTTGGATTAGAGAATCTTTAAGTATTTTTTCCAGTTCATTAATCTATGAATCTGAATATAAATATAGGGGGAAAAACCACTTCATTCCTGGAAAATGATGCCATGCTATATACTTCTGGCTGCTAATGAATATTCTCCCCCATTAAACATCCTCTTCTTTAAAAAAGTTAGCGTGGGAACTGTGGCTTTTTTCACCTTTGCATGTTGTACACTTAGCGACAAGAACAACAGAAACTGCTTTGAACCTTAGTAACAATAAAGGAAAAGGCCCTTCTAAGAATTCTTTCCCAGGAATAGAAAGTTACCACCATCCAGCTTCAAATTCACGTGATTCCCAGTTCCAGCAGGAAGAATGAACTGGCAGCATCTCCTCCCCGGCTCCTGAATTTTAAAGGAGAGGGGTCAGCTTAGAAGGTGAGCAGGGCTGTGTGTGCCCTGAGGGGAGAGGGAAGAGTGATGTGAGCAAATTCTGCATCTGTTCTCAAAATTGTAACTAAGAAGAGGCGGCACTCCAAGGCCCAGCCCTCACAAAGCGCCGACCAGGTAAGCGCGGGCCGCAGTCGTGGGAAATGAAGCTTTGCGCCCGTGGAGGCATTCCCTGAGTCTCCCATTTCTTTTGGAAAATTTTCATTTCAAGCTATTTCCCGGTTCCTCCAGGACTGCTGTACAGGAGAAAGGTGACTCTGCTTTTGTTCCAGAATACTGCGGGCTCAGCAAATTGGGCGAATGTGTGCATACGTCGCTGCACAGGGCGTGTGCACAGGCATGAGTGTGCGTGTGTGAGTGTGTGTGCATGTGTGAACGCGTGCGGTTCTGTCAGGGATCCCGGAGGGTGAGTGACTAGTCCAAGAATCTGAGTTTCTCCGAAGCTTGTAAGGAAGTGTGGGAGGAGCAGATCCAATGGTCTAACAAGTTAAGTCTGGCACGGGAGACTTTGGAATGGAAATAGCATGCAAGGAAAGGCCGGTTCTGTAAGAGTTTGGGGAGAAAACGCAAGTTGATCCTTAAGGAGGCCTTCCTGAAATAAACACCTGAGACGTTTATATGTCTGCAGTGATCTTTCTGACAGAAAAACGACCAGCTGGAGCAGCGACAATTACTGCTGCTCTTGCAATAAACTTCACTGCAGTTTTTCAAATATTGATTGTCCTTCTAGGTCTTATTCCAGTCGATGTTTATAGTATTAGAAGCTGCTAAAAACATGAAACTGCTGTTTACGCTTTACACCAGAAGACTCAGAAATGGCTCCTGGTTTGCTGGTCCTCCTGAAAGGCCCGACAGCATTTTTCACGATAGGGATGCTCTCCTCCAGGCGCCTAGACGCGGCTTTGGGTCGGGCAGTTAACTCACGCAGTCTCTTCTTGCTGAGCAGCGCTTCGGAGTAGGTCTTCCAGCAGCAGCTCCAAGGAACTCAAGATCAACTTTTAGTGGAACGACTCGTCTGAACTATATTTACGATGTGCTTTCTACAGAAAGCTTCCCTCCAAATTCAACACTCTCCTCTTCGTGTCTCCTGACTGCAAGGTGAGTGTGGCTGGGCAGTGGGGTGACACTTTCAAATGCAATCAGGCAAGTGGCTACAGCACGCGCTAGAGCAGCTGTCCTGTCTCCTTAATGACGGTCGAAAGGCAGGTGACGCGCTTGCGGATGAGAGAGTAGAGCCCCGGCCTATTCAATATTTCATTCTGAATTCTGAAAACGTCATTATTATAATGTAAAAGCTGTAACCTTGGAAAATTCAATGTTTGTGGTCCCGAATAGGAAGACAATATGCCTTAGCTTAAATTCTAAATAATTGGAAGGTGATAAGAACCCTCAAATGAAATTTGCTTCCAAAGAGTGTCATGCATATTAGAAAGTGATTCCTTCACAAATTCCCCACGGACCTCAAAATCATGTCTTAAAATTTAAATAAGAACAAAATATATTGGAGTTTCTTATTCCAAAAACACTGTGACAGATAAATCCACTTCTTTGTGAAAAGAATATACGTACATATTAAGGCACGCAGATTATGAATTTAAACCTTTCTCATAGCTTTTCTATATTTGGTCGTCTAAGCCAGGCACTCAGGCAGTATATTGAATTATGTTAGACGTAACCAAGAGGAACGATTACTGTCAGATAAAAAAAATCACATCCGAACCAACTTTTGACGTGTTTTTAAAAATAAATTTTCAATTAAACTCATCAGCATCCAGAGTGAATTATGTAGACCCCGTGTTGCTCAAGGCACATGACAGCCTATTCACACTCTAGGAAAACTTCTTCCTGCTCCCAGACCGATAAGTAAATGTTTCTAGAGCAACGTTCACGCGGGCAGGCAGGTGTCCCCACCTCCACCGTGAGCACCAGGGGACTGGCAGAGGCAGGGGAGCCAGGGGGAGAACAAACGGGGGCAGGAAAGGCCCAGAGAAAGGAGACACGGCCAGTACGGCCCCTGCCTGCCCCTGCCAGCCTGGGGAGCTGGGCTGCACACAGACTCGGGGATTTTACGCCCTGTTTGATTTGGGTGGGTGGGCTTCAGATCCTGTCTGAATTTCCTTTGGTGTTGCTGTTCCGATGTCTTTCCTGGAGCTCACGCTGACGCAGGCGCCCAGACTGAAAGCCTTTTTCCGCAGACGCTGTCAGGGCCCGTCCCAGACCTTCTCAGCCTTCGACTCTATGTGCTGAAGCCGCTCTGCCTGTTCCCAAGAAGTGCCAGAAAGGTCTTCCTTCTGAGAGCACCCCTCAACCAACACAGATAGGGGCGTGGTGGACAGGCACTGAGGCGTGACCGCACTGCGTCCAGCGCGTCCCAGCAGCGCTGAGCTCCGGCGGTCCACGGCGGTGACTGGCGTGGTAAACCGCCCATCGGTCCCTCCCCTTTCCTGTCTCACGTCCCCACAGCAGCGAATTCTGGGGGTCCCCCTCAAATGAGCCACTTGCACACGAATGCTTGTCTCTGGGTCTGCTTCTGGCGGGGAAGGTAAGAGTCTCCCTGCCAAGGTCCAGCAGAGAGTAAAGTGTTGTTCAATTGAACGATGGAGACAAAAGCCTGGGAGGCAGCGCTGGGGCCACCTCTGGGAGCGCCGTCCACCGCCACGCCTGTGCGTCACACGGCTTGGCTGTACAGGGCCCGAGCTCGCGTCAGCCTCGGCTTCATCGTCAGGGGCGGTGTGGCTGAGCTTCTTTCCCGTACCTGTCTCCTCACCTGTAAAAGGCTCCTACCTCATGCGGGGTCAGCTAACTGTTGTGGTGATGATGATGATGAGCCAGGAATTAAAGGAAAGGAGGTGAGCCTCCTCGTGGGCCAGAGCCAAGCTGAAGGCCTGGGCGTGGAAGCCCTGCTCACAAGCAGGAGGACTCCAGGGCTCTGAGCCAGGGTCCCGGCTCCAGCTGCCTGCTCCGCCGTCCTCGCGGATCACGTTTGGTTTGACTATAGGAGCTGATGGGCTTTATCATGAAAGGCGACTTCTGTTTATTTTCCGTCCCCTTAAACTCAATGTGCTTACAGTTCAGTCTTGAGAGGAACATTTAGGAAATTCCTGCTGAATCATAGTTGGGCCCCACGTGCTTCTCTAACCTGCTTCCGCTGCCTGCACTCCTCTCTCCGCTGACTCCCATGCTTTATCCACGCTGCTCTATCTTACTCGCTTCCTCACCCTCTTTCCCGAGCACCACCCTCTTCCCAGGGCTCCTCCCCCAGGGCCCAGTACACACAGACCCTCACCGTGCTAGGAATTAGCTTGCGCACCGGCTCCAGAACCCGGCTCCGCGGTGCTGACCACGAAGACCACAAATGCAGCCTCAGGGCGACTCTGGGCAAAAGTGGACTTATTATCCTCGCAATGGCGGAACTGGTAACACTGATGTGGAGGCAGCGGCCACCACAGGGTCTGAGGGGAGGGAGAGGGAAGAAGAGGGGTGGCATGGGGCATTTTAGGAACATTGGCATTGTCCTGCAGACACTGCAATGACAGATACAGGCCATCATACGTTTTGTCAAAACCTACAAAATTTTACAGTACAAAGTGTAAACCATAATTTAAACTATAGACCATGGTTAGCAGCAATGCTTTAATATGTGTTTATCAATTGTAACAAATGTACCACACTAATGTTGTTAATGTGGGAAAATGTGAGGCGGGGAGGGAATCCCCTACATTTTCAGCGTAACTTTTCTGTAATCTAAAACTTCTTTAAAAATAAAGTAAAAAAAAAAACTTGCAAAAAACATGCAGTTTCTACCACATAGTAGGTGTTTAATACATGCTTAATAAACAAATGGATCCTAGTAAACCAAGTAGGATGACTGGCTTAATTGTATATTAATTTACAGTGGAAAAATAGAGATTATCAATATAAAAATGATTCCAGCCCTTCACAGTGCCTGGCCCACGCTAAGTATCCAATATATAGTTTGCTGAATAAGGGTTGCCCTTGGATTATGATGCAATTAACGGGCACTTTGAGAAGGTCGTCATGGGCTCCAGGCCCCACCCAGACACATATGGCACCCACACTTCCTTTAAGTTACAGACGATCCTGGAAAAGCCCAGGAAGGCAGCGAAGAACATGGGCTGCTTGCCCGTTGCTTCTCCATTCCTGCAATGAAGGGCTGCACAGCAGGAAAGGCTGAGTCAGGTCAGGCGAGCACCTGCGTTTACGAGACCCCACCTCTCTCCGCCTTTTTCATACAGCTGGGGGAGAGGACGCCTAGTTCTTTGGGTGCTGGTCAAAGTTCAATCCAGTTGTAAAAATTAGTTTGGGCATCAGGTAGAGTGCTTTGAGATGCCCCAGCACAATGCTAGTTTTGTCCTGTTGGCTTGCTGAGGGAGAGCTTTCTAGCCTTCCAACAGAGCTGACACAGTCACTGGTCCTGGCTGGGCCGTGAGTCACGGCTGTGACTTCCGGAAGACTTCCCATTCAGGCTGGTTCTTCCTATGGGACCACAATGGGATGGGCGTTGTTTGCAGGTGTGGTACACTTTTTAAAAACTGCTACATACCCACTAGAATGGCTACAATCTGAAGTGTGACTAGGGTGTGGAGAAACTGGAATGCACATAAATTTGCTGGTAGGAATGTAGAATGGTACAGTCACTTTGGAAAATGGCTTGGCAATTTCTTACAATTTTAAATATAAATTTATCATAAGATACAGTAATTCCACTCCTCAGTATCTACCCAAGTGAAATGAAAACATAGGTCCACATAAAAACATGTATGTGAATTTTCATAGCAACGTTATTTTTTGTTTGTTTGTTTTTTTGCAACGTTATTCCTAATAGTCAAAAGGCAGAAACAAGCCAAATCCCTATCAACTGGAAAATGGATAAAATGTGGTATATCCATACAATGGAATACTATTCAGTAATAAAAGGAATGAACTGCTGGTACGTGCTTGATATGGATGAACTTTAAAAACTTTATGCCGTGTATTTATAGGAAATATCCAGAAAAGCAAAATCTGTAAAGACAGAAGTAGACTAGTGGTTGCGTGGGGCTGGGAATGGAGTTCGGCCGCATCAGGGCACGAGGGATCTCTCTGGGGCGATGGAAATGTTCTAAAACCAGATTGTGGTGATGGCTGGACAATTCTATAAATTTACAAAAAATAGCTGAATTGTGCACTGAAAAACGACGAGTCTTACTGTTGTAAATTATGCCTCAAGAGAGCCATTTAAAAGAAAAAGGGGTAAATGAGTGTTTGTTATAACGATCATCATCAGGGCCGCGGTCACATGGGGTCTCAAGATCAGAGAGGACCCGTGCGTGGTTCAAAGCTCTGCTCTTGCCGTTTTGAAATTCTTAATAATTTTATCTTTGAACTTGTGTTTTGTAAGTGAAGGCTGATGGGACAATGAAGCATAGGTGTGAACAGAGAAGAAACGCAAAATTTGTGTTCCGCACTGCTGGTCCCGGCCGCCCCGTTGCATATTGCTTCCCCATGCCCTGTGAGCACAGAATTCCGCCAGGTGCAGGAGTTCAGTCTAGGTCAGAGGCAGGACAGGACGAGCATGGCACACCAGCCAACTCAGTGAGGGGGAGATGGGGGGACAGGGGGTGCTGAGGGTCCCAAGAGTCCACACTCGCTTCTAATGCAGAAAGAAGGCGGTGGTGTCCTGAGACACACAAGGACCAAGTAACCCTATTATACGGTCTCTTCCTCCTGTTAATTCCAGCATTAGCCAGCCTCTCTCAGGAAACGACAGAGAAGGAAGGGGGAAAGTGCTGCAACCCATAGTGTGTCCCCTTTCGTTCCTTCCCTACTCATCGGTAAATGAAGGCAGACTGTCGGTAGGATGTGTGCCTATCAAGAAGTGAAATAGAAACAGTCAAGTTGGATTTGAGCAGCATTTTCTGTTCTGGTAAGAATGAAATGTATATGGCTGTACGTGCTACAATGTGCAACTCGTGTAATTTTGGTGATCCCACATACAAGTTAAATGTTTTTATATTTTAATTTAAAACTGGCATTGCACAATATAAAGATGAACTGTAAAATTCATGCTAATAATTAAAAAAAATTTTCTTTACTTAAAAAAACATTAAATCGCAAATACAAAAAAATGACAAGAGACAGGAAGATAGGGAAAAACCCTTATATTTTAGTTCCCTAAAATAGCACTGTTTTCCTGCCTTTTGAACAAGGGGCCCGCATCAACTGCCCCATCCAGCACTTATTACAACCCTGTTTCCTGTCTCCAGGTTGTCCACCCAGCCAGAGTGTGAGCTGAGACACTGACTTGGTTTTGTATCCCAAGCACCTAATTTTAGCACACTGCAGGTCCTCAGATATTCTTGAAATGAATTTATGGGTCGATGGACAGAGCGAGAAAGAGCCCTCGGGACCCTGGATCCGAGCAGGGCCCCAGGGGGCGCCTGGCCCCAATCCTGGGGCTCTCGGTGGCCCCAATCCTGGGGCTCTCGGTGGCTGGGACGCGGGCTCCAGGTCTCAGCCTCCAGTACAGACGGAGCAGCTCCCACTCTTCGAAGGCTCTCGAGCTCCGTCGCAAGACCCCGGCTTCGTCAAGCGGACCCCAGGAAAGGGCAGAAGCGCTCACCGACAGCAGCTGCGGCGCAGGAGGAGGGCCACCGGCGTCCGCGCGCCTCGGGTCCGCGCCCTGCCCGTCCGCGCCGCGCAGCCAGGGCGCGCTCCTCCAACGCCCCCGATTCCCCGCCCTCAGTTTCCCCCCAGGCTCGGCGCTGAGGGTAGAGGTCTCGCCCGGGGAGGGTCGGAGGGGATGCCGCAGGAACAGCTACACCCGCAAGCGGTCCCGCACTCGTGCTTCCGTCACCCCCCACCGCTGCGCCCCTCTCCCGGGGGACGCGCGCTGGGCCCGGGGCCGCCGGGGCGGGGAAGGGTCGGGCCGGGGCGGGGAGAAGCGCTTATATAGTGCGGGGCAGGGGCGTGCGAGCAGCCGCGCGCCCGCGGGACCTGCAGGCCAGAGGCTCCGGCGCCGCCGCTGCCCCCGCCAGGTCTCCGGTGGTCCGTGGCCCCGCGCCGCACTCAGCGCCGTGCGCTCTGCCCGCGGGGAGCACCACGCGGGACCCCGCGCTGGGCTGGGGAAGTGCACGGCTGGGGGCCGCGTGGACGTCTCCCGGAGGTAAGTTCTGGAGCCCGGGGCCGCTGGGCGACCCGCAGGAGCCCAGGAGGTTTACAGGTGGTCTGTCCTCGGATGGGAGCGACGGGCCGGAACGGGGGGCGCTGCGTGAGCGAGGATGCGGTGGCGGGAAAGAAGTGCATCCCAGGAGCGCACAGGCGTCTCCTTGAGGCAGCGCTGGCTGCCCTCACCTGGCCTTGCTCTTCGTTCTCTGCTTCGCTCTGTCGGAGAACAGGGACCTTTGTTGCAATGCCCAGCTCGGGGCCCCGTGCCCCCGCCGCACCCTCGGGAGCCTGGCAGGCTGCGGGTGCCTCAGCCCGCGCGCGTCCCCACTCCCAGCCCGAGCCTGACCCGCAGGCGCCCAGGACTAGGCGGGGAATGAATGAATGAGGCCGAGGCAGTCTAGGTCGGGAAAGCACAGTGCGAACCTGTACTTGCTTTGCTCCTGCCCCTGGCTGGGAAGGGCTGGGGTGGGAATGCCCTTTTCCTCAGTTCCCAGCTACCTGGCTTGGCATCGGCTGCGCAAATGATTTTGAGTGGGCAGGAAGGCAGGCTGCACGGGGCAACGCGTGCGGAATTGGGGAGTGATTTTTCTTTTATTCTTTGTCCTTTCGTGACACAGATTTCTCATTCCTCTATTTAGTATCTGCTGTATGGAGGTTTTCATGATGCCTTTGTCAGTGGGTGTGGGTGTGGGGAGACTGTGACGGGGGAGAGAGGTGGTGGAGACTGGAAACTGGGACCTGGACACGGTGAGAGGGGAAGGGATTTCTATAAAGAATTTATGAGTCGCATATTTTTTACAAAAGGATGGGTTTGATGAGTAGCATTTTTTTTTTAAAGAATTTATTTGGGAAATGGGGGAAAGAGCAGAGCTTGCTGAAAAATAGGAGAGAAAGACGGAAATACACCCTGAGATTTGGTGCGAGCTACTCTAGCAGAGAGCCTGAGTAGCATTTTACTATGAAATTATCAGCTGTGCCATTTTGAAGTTACGATGTTACATTATTTAGTGTTTTCATAGATGGGGTCACCTACATAAAAATGCTGATGAAACATGTAAATAAAGTTCTTTAAAATATATGGACTTAAAAGTTTTTGTCCTTATGAAAGAAGTTGTCACTTCCCTCCCTCTTCTCTCATTTTATTCCAAAATATTAGAAGTGCAGAGAACCTGAAAGTAAAGTTTGCCTTCCGCTCAAAAGTGTGTGTGTTTTGAACCTTGTACCAGGTGAAATCATATTTTATGACGACTTTACGTTAAGGGCTCATCAGAGAATCCTCTTTAGTAACAAAAAACTTTTCCTTTTTGCTAAATCTTCTTGGGGAACAATTCTAGAAAAACACCACTGTTAAATGTGATATGCTTGCAATTTTCAGTTTTCCCATTCCCTTCGGATAGTCCAAATTTCAGAAAGTTTGGATAGTTAGAAGTTAGAAGAGCTATGAGGAAATGCAAATTTATTTATTAGCACAGTCACCCGTACCAAGAGTAGCGAATTAAGTCATCAAATGAAGTTCAAGTTACAAGAACTGTGAGTAAAAATTGGTGAATTTTTATTCATATATATATATATATATACACACACACACAGTACACTATATACTGCTTCTGTAATGGTCTTAAAAGTTACTGAAAAGACCTTCCCTGTCAGTAAATATGCCCCGCCTCTGTAAGTTCTCAAAAATGTAGATTGTTAGCTATAAACCCTGCAAATAAATGAAAGTGGGCCAGGCTAATGCAGATGAATTTGCAACCAGAGAACACTAGCTCCTGCAGTCCCAAGTCATAAAAGGATGAAGATTAGATTTTCTATATCCAGGTCAAATAAGTACTATGAATATAAGGACTTTTCCAGGATGATCAAATGTTGGCCAAAATAATTTTTCCCCTTTCCTGATCACTGTTGTTGTTTGAAGTAGGAAGTGGCTTCGCTTTGGTCTCAAACAAGTCTGCATTCAAGTTACAAAATAGCTCGGGCAATCCCCGTAGCCTCTGAGCCTCACTTTCCCCCCATCACATGGAGCAGTGATATCCCTCTCAGGGATGTGTGAGGAGAAATAGGGAGGTCCTTGCAGAGTAACAAGCGCGAGTGCTCAATAAATGAGGGCGATGGTGATGGTGGTGGTGGCAAAGCTTATGGACAAGCAAATAGAAACCTTCCCCAAAATACGGTTAGTGTTGAGCAGTTTTATTCAGTGTCCTGCCCTCACTGAAACACTGTTTCCATGGAGCATGACTTGAATACGAGAAATGAATGACTAACCAAACATTCTCATCTCCCTTTTTCACTAAGTGTTCCAATTTGCAGAGACCGTTTAAGGAAAGACTTGTACCCAGACACGCTGCCCTAAAAGAGACGTTTGGGGTTGTGGCTGCCTGGTTTGATTACGCTCCTTCGTAGCCCATACTCTGCAGCTTGGGGAAACTGCTCCCAGGGAAGTCAAATGGTTGCTGTAGGTATAAGGCTTTGAAAAGTGCATTTGGCGTTTTAGTTTCTTTGAATAATGGTTTTGCAATTTCTACTTTCAGTGTTTTAAAATAAAGGCCCCCAAAGCAACCCTCAGTTGTTCAAGGGATTGGAGAGTTAAAAAGGCATAGAGGATCCTTTGCAAAATGTGACTAATTAAAGTCAAACTTTTTTTTTAATGAAGAAATGGTAGAGGCTTTGCCTCACTCTTTCTCCTGGTCCCTCTCCCTCCTTCCAGAACTTATCTTTTCTTGGGGTAACCCCAAGGCCCTGGCAGGGAGATTTGGAAGAGATTCCCTGTGGCTATGAAGGAAAATGGACCCTGTTTGGCATAAATCAAGTGCAGAAGAAAAGATTTCTTGCATCTCCTACATGGCTAACACTTCCCACAGTACCTGGCAATTCATAGGTACCTAATAAATACTTGATAAGTGACCTAAAATTTCAAAGGTTTGACTAAAGTGTGCTTCTCATATAAAGCTGGAGCAGTTGCACTTTTTAAAAAGTCCAGTAACATGCAAAATCTCAGGGCAAGATAAAGAAGGGCCAAGCTAATGTACATGTGTTTGCAACCAGAGAACTCTATTTGTGGCCCTGCTTCTGAAGTTAAGAATTGCTAAAGCATATAAATGCATTACCTTCCCCCAAGCGTGGAACATGACTCCCAGGGATGACCCTCCCTGGCACCGAGGAATTACTACCAAGCACCAACTAGCAATGCAACTGGAAAAAGACCTTGACCAAAAGGGGAAAAGGTAAAGACAAATGAGTTTTTATGGCTAAGAGACTTCAAAGTGAGTTGGGAGGTCATTCCAGAGGTTATGCTTATGCATGTCTCAGCAGGATCTCATTGACTGCCAAAGTAAATACTACCTCAAATAGTGGGGCTCATGAGGGCTCTGGAAACATCCAGACACTACAGTCAGGGTAGATAGCTCAGGATTTTGATGCCTTGCCAGTAGGCCCTACTTTGGAATTTATGCTCCCCCATGTGACAGACTTGAACTCAGTTGTGGTTTCCCTAAACATGACTCTTCTGACCCTTCTATTTGAACCCATAATTACTACTAGGGTTAATAGGTGTATGTCCAAGAGACTAAAATCTTTGAGCTGTCCATGTGCCAGCTTGTCCCTGAATCTCAATGGAATTGCAACACCTACTCTCCATTTCATTGGACTCTCAGGACAACTAACAAGGAGATGATGATGGGCAATGGCCGTCCCAAGGAACTGAGAGAGTCTATAACTGCAAGCAAGAGAGTTCCATCCATTTGCCCCACGGGATTGAAGCCCCCTCTCAATTAGAGGTGGAGTGGGCATCACCATTCCAGAATCCTCAGGATTGGGGAATGAACTATGGACTAAAGTAGACTTGCTGGTATTCTGCTTAGACTTATTGTGATTCTAGCAATGGAAGAAATTATATCATTGATGTGGAGGCAGTGGCCTCTGGAAGTTCTGAGGGCAGGGAGAGGGAAAAACAGGTGAAATATGGGGGCATTTTGGGGACTTGGGAATTATCCTGAATGACGATGCAGTGACAGATACAGGCCATTACATATCTTGCCATAACCTACAAAATTGTGTGGCAGAGAGTGTAAACTATAATCCATGCTTAGTGGCAATGCTCCAAAATGTTATCATCAGTTGTAACGAATGTACCACACTAATGAAGGATGTTGTTAATGTGGGAAATGTGGGAGGTGTAGGGAACAGGCATATGGAATCCCCTATATTTTAATGTAACCTTTATGTAATAAATATCTTTTTAAAAAATAAATAAAAAAGAATTGCTAAAGCAAGGAACAGCTGGTCTATCGTTACTGACAAAATCTTACCTTTATGAACTGTCTTGATTGACTGAGATAACTCTACTTGCTAACACTTTTTATAGTTCCAAATAACAAGTCTAAAGAAATTTACTGATTTAATTTTGGCCTAATGAGAAAGTTTTTCCCAAGTGCTCAAACAGTAGAGGAGAGGGAAGAAAGAATATACATTTAATCTTATGAACATAAACCTCAACATTCCCCTATAGTCAGAGGCATAAATAAATATTTATTTAACCATTTATGATTAAGGATTTTGGTATTGATTTGACTCTAGAACGTTTCTGGAATGCTCTAAGTACTGTATCCTAGACTTTAGAGAGAAAAATTTTGCCAGAGTTAGTTGGCAAAGGCATCAGTGCTGGCTTGAAAAACCGTAAACTAATCACTTATTGAGTCCTTTAAAAAAAACAACTTGATTAATGCTTGGCAAGGAATTCTGACTGAAAGTCTCCATTGCCTAAGTCCAAATACAATAGAACTTTGAAGGTCATGAGCAAGTTATAGTCATAGTTGGCCATTATTGTTTGGTGGAAAGGAATCTCGGCAGGAGTCCAATGGCCTGTGTACCATCTTTTGGTACCGTACCTCACCCCAAGCAGCATGCATAGTAACTCTGTGATCTCGTTTCCTTCCATAGTTTCTCTGGATTAGTTAGAATCTATAATACAAAGAAGATGATGTTATACATTGTGGCAGATTCCCTCAGTGCGCAGGCTCTTCTCTCCTGGCCTAAAGATGAGCCAATGCCCTGCCCATTTTCCCTCTATTTTCATGGTTCTGTGGGTCTGTGACTCTGCCTCAGGGCTTTCTCTGGCCAGAGGTTCTGGAAGTTAACCCCCAGAAAGCAACCCCTCACCCCATAAAGGTGGAAGTTGGTGAGCAAATACCCCAGCTTTCTCACGCCTTGGGGGAGGCAACTCGAGGTACGATCCATACATTCTTCCAGAGGTGCTCCGTGGAATTAAGCTCCAGCTGCACGTAGCAGTAGCCTACCTGCTCAGTAACAATTGTGCATTGACATCCCCCCCTTCCGTTTCATTTCCCCACTCCTCTCTCGATGTTTCCAGGCATTACTTCCCAAATAAACTAATTGGAACCCAACCTATGATACCTTGCAAGCTGTTTTGTTAAATACAATGTTTTAGCCGTAAGCATACTATAAATTCTATTCTAGCCAAAAATTAAATCAAGAATAAAATTCTGACTTTCCACACGGGAGAACAGATTTTTTTTGCTAGCTAGTGGTGCTTCACTTGGGTCTGGGTCACTGAGTTTGTTGGCCATGGCCCAATCCAAATGCTACCTAAATTGCCATCAGCTCTTTTGAGAACTGTGTCACAGGGATAAGGAGGGAGATATCAGTGAAAGCTCAGTATGACCCCACCGTTAGAGAAAGTGCACATTCTGCTGGTTACGAGTGGCCCAAACACACGCTCTGTAAAGGTGGAACTGGCCTGTCCGTGTTCCTACTGGCTGGTCATGTCTCTTCCACAAGCTTAATTGCCATTTACTCACCAGTGCTTTCCTAAGGCACAATCCCAGGCCCGTCCTTTCCTTGCAATTCCAGATCTAGATATCTAACAGCACACCAGGTTCTCAAATATCTTGCCTTACAAATCCAACTAGTCCCAGACAGAACTTGTTGTCTTCTCCCCAGAGCTTGCCTTCTTCCTGTGAATGCACAAGAATGGTTCCACCAGAAAATTTTGAATAGTCTTGAAACTCTGACCCTCTCCTTGGCCCTCATCAGCAATCCCGTCTAACCGTTCTCCAAGTCCTAGCAATTTAGTTTCCTATGGATCTCTGCAAACTGCTTTCTTCTCTCCATTCTCACTACCCCCAGTTCCCAAGCCGCTATCATTTCTTTCACTCAGACAGTAACTGCCTCCTAGACCACCTCCTACTCTGGTCTAGCTCCCCTTCTAGCAGCCCGAGTGAGCCCTGAAACCATCTGCACATAAAATCCTCTAATGGCTTTGGATAAAACCCAAAATTCGTATCCTGGTTGAAAATGCGCCTGCCATCCAACGTTTGCTCACCTCTCCTGCTTCGTGACTTCCTATTTGTTTGCCACCAATCCCAATCCTCCACTTCTTCAAGGATCCCTTGCTCTCTCCCATCTCCTGCAATTTGCATTTGAGATTTCCTCTACCTAGAAGAGTATTCTCTAGACTCTTCAGCTGGCTCCCTCCTCCTCTTCCTTTAGGACTCAGTCAACATGTCCCTTTCTTGGGAAAGCATTTCTGGACTCTCTCTGCTAGGTAAGGTGCCCTAAACTGTGATCTCTTAGGCTTTCTTGTTCACTAGCCACTTAGTAGATGCTCAGGAAATATCTGTTGCATGAATAAATGGGCTGGGTCCCTTACTAGCAAGTGACCATAGGCATGTCACAGAGCCTCTGAATTTGAGTTTTTCATCTAAAGGGTAATTGAGAGGATTTGATAAAATTAAGGTGCCTGGCACATTGTTGATGTTCAATAAATGATAGTTACTTTGGGTTCAGCATGAAAAGTCCTATGTTTTACTTGATTCTGTGATGACTTGAGACGGTAAAGGCCCAGTCTAAGAGGCATAAGTTAAAGGGGCACATTGATATAGGGGCTTTGGATGGAACCCAGAAGGAGGAAAACATCATTTAGCCTTTGAAACTTTGCATGGGCTGTTTTTGGAAATGGAAGCAATGTCATATCAGATAATGGTGCCTAATTCCCTCCCACAGTTCCTTCCAAAGAATCCTCCTTCTCGAGTTTAACATCTGCATTCCCTGGATGAATGCCATGCGTCCGGTTTCTAAACTGAGGAGCTTTTTCCAGGAGTTTGCCGTGTAAATTGTTTCCAGCTACAATTCTCCCGTGGCTGTCCCCTCTTCTGTGACCACCGCCATCATTCCAGAGCAACTCCATAAGCTGCTCGTCGTGGGGCCTCAGGAACTGTCGTAGAAAAGCTCAGGAACCCAGATGCACGTTTGTAGGTCAGTTAACTAGGTGGCGAGCACTAAACAAATTCACAGGCTTGCACTGGTCAGTGATTAAAACAAAGAACTTTTAGGTTTTAGTAGTGAGGAGCAGGTTAAGTACATAATTGGGTTGGAAATGGCAAAAAGAGCCCTTTAGGGAGCTATCTGCACTTTAAAGGCTGTTCAGCATTGTTTGCCAAGTTACTGCCTTGGCACATCCTCCATCTATGACAATCCAGTTTTCAAGTTCACTGGGGCCAGGGATGTCCCATCCCCCCCCCCAAAAAAAAAACACAGTGTATAAACCCCTTTTGGTTCTATGTAGCCCAACGATTTGGACACACAAAGTCATTTGTCATTAACACTCATTATTCTGGAAAAAAAAAAAAAAAATAGTGAAATGGATGGTTGATGATATTGTCTATGTTAGAGACCCACCTCCTTCTCTTGGATAGACTCTAATCCATTAATATGTATTCCGAGATGCAAAATACTTTAAATATATGCCTGCTTTCTCCCATTTATCTATTTTTTTACTTAATTTCTCAGTACTCCATCATTCCTTCTAATTTCTTCATGGAGAAGGTTGTAACTAGTCACGAGATGCTCCATTGTCATCTGCCATCAGCAGCAAAAGTTACTGAGTGTGTACCTTCACTTTACGTTAATTCTCCTGCTACTCACAAAAAAAGCTATGGCGTTGGATGGTGCACCGGACACTGGAAGAGAAGTCAGAGTGCACCGGCCTCGCACGCCTGCTAAGCTCCCCATTTAGAAAGGGGTCTGGCCTGGGTCCAGAGAGCTCGCCAGGCTGCTGGCTTCAGCAGTGAGCAAGAGGCTGCTGGGCTGGAGCCCCGGGAAGGAGATGGTTGGCTCTGGGTTTCCTCACAGTGGACCACTGACTAGTCTAAATGTCAGTTAGCTTAGCGTTTATTAAGCACTATAGACACATTATCACATTTAATCCTTAAAACAACCCTGCGAGTAAAGTACTATTATCTGGCTTCCACAGATTAGGGTCTGAGGTTTTGAGGTCACAGGCAGCCAGTGGGGGCATTTGAGTTCTGGCATGTGGCGAAACCCAGGTCTGACACGCCACCTGTCTGTCCTGCTGGATAGCTGAAAACCCGTGCTTCAGAGCCCAGCTCCTACGGTGTTGACACACAGTTTAGACCCCTGCGTGGACAGAATAGCCATTCAGAAGTCATATTTTTCATGGTAAGAGGAAATTTTGACTCATATTTCCAGGGGTTGGGGGCGGGGAAGGTTAGAGAGAATGCCGAACTCAACACGAGCAGTCCCAAAGTGGGGACATTTTAGAAGCCACCAAACTCAATGCCTTGAATTTGTCACTGTAATTCATTTTGGTTAATGTTTTTAAATGTCTGTTCTCATTTAGCTATTTGACTTTTCATAGAAACCTAGAATTTTAGAGCAGGAAGGGATCTTACAAATCACTCAAGTATTTTTGGTAAATAAAAGTGATTGGTCCTCCTACCATACTTCCACCCCCACAGTTAAAACCCCTCGATGACTTTCCATTGATCTTGGGTAAGGACAGCAACCCATCCACAGGCCCCGCAGAGCCACTGCTGACCTGGCGCCCGTCCCCTCCAGCCTCGTCCGTCTCTGTGTTCTGGGAGTCCTGGACTTCCTTGGGCTCCTTGACCGCTTCGTTCTTCCTGCCACGGGTCCTCCCTGTGCTGCCGCCGCCTCCTGGCCTTTTTAACTCCCAGCAGTGCTTCAGCTCTCGGTTCCAACAGCACCCTCTCAGCCATCCCTGACTCGTCCAAGTTAATCAGTTTTCCTTGTTGTATGTCATCATGCCACATAATAATTCAACAAACGCTTATTAAGCATCTTTTTATGTGCAGGCCCTATTCTAGGTGCTGGAGGACAAGACTGACAAAATCCCACATCCAGGAAGGAGATAAGTCAACAAATAGCTGTCAAGTGGTGGTAAATGCTAGGGAGAAAAACAAACATTGTGTTGGAAGGGACGTTCCGAGGACCTTTCTGGGGTGGTGAAATCTGAGCAGAAACATAAGTGAATGTGGGAGTGCAACGTGAGATTTCCCAGGGGGAGCGTGTTTCCAGGCAGGAAAAATGTTGGCATGTTAGGGAAGAGCAAGGAGGCCGGTGAGGCTACAGTGGAGTGAATGTGAGGGACAGGAAAGGGGATGAGAGCAGAGCACTGGCGCGGCCGGTCACGGCGAGCCTTCCAGGCCGCGGTGAGGGCTTGGAATTTAATTAAACCTGATGGGAAGGCAGTGGAGTTTTTGAACACGGGGCTTCCAATCTCTCGTCCTCCAGTCCCTCTACAGATCACTCTAATTGCCGTCTGAAGAACAGGCCGAGGGAGGCAAGAGTTGAAGTGGGGAGTGATCTCGGTGGCGTGGATTCACGTGCGGTCTGCTGACAAGGGCTGCGGTTTAGAATATATATATACGTTTTAAAGATTTATTTATTCTATTTATCCGCCTCCCCTCGCCGCCTGTGCTCGCCGTCTGCCCCCTGTGTCCACCCACTGTGTGTTCTTCTGTGTCTGCTGGTCTTCTCTTCTCGTCTTCTGCTGAGGAGGCACCAGGAACTGATCCTGGGACCTTCCGCCGTGGGAGGGAGGCGCTCAATCTCTTGAGCCACCGCGGCTCCCTGGTTTGTTGTGTCTCTCCCTGTCCCTTTCCTCTGTGTCTCTTTTTTTGTTGTGTCATCTTGTTGCGCCAGCTCACCGCGTGGGCCGCCAGCTCGCCCTCCCCGGGAGGCCCCGGGAATTGAACCCGGGACCTCCCACGTGGTAGACAGGACCCAATCGCTTGAGCCGCACCCGCTTCCCCAGAATATGTTTTGAAGATACTGTTGACGAGGCTTGCTGATGAACTGGCTCTGGGGTTTCAGAGACGCCCCCTCTTCACAGCGTGTGACAGTTGTGCTTCTACACTTACTAACGTAATTCTTTCATAGAGACTCCACTCCCCCGATAGACTGCAAGCTCCGTAAAACAAATGTCCAGTTTTGTTTTCCACTGATACCTGCTGCCTAGCACACTGCCTAGCATGTAGTAGAAGCTCAACAAGTATTTCTTGAATGGAAGAATGAATGAATAAGTGAATGGAGGAAAAAATAAGCTAAACTATCTCATTTATAAGTAGGAAAATGAGTCTTGGAGAGTTTAAATGAGGGGATTGGCCTGCATCGCTTACCTGGGACCAGACTCCATGCCTCCACACCCCTCATTCAGGCAGCTTTCCCACTTGCCGGGGAGCCCCTTCCCAACCTTTTCCTCCTTTATCTGGGGCGGGAGAGATGCCAAAACGTGCTTGAAATACTCCTGATGGAGCACTCGTTGGCCTAGCCAGAACGCTGAAGGATCTGTTGGCGCTGCTGAGTCTCCGTGTGCCTGCTGTCCTCCTCCTCCAGCCAAGGCCAGGCATCCTGTCTCAGAGCCGCCGAGTCTTCTGCCCAGGGCCTGGCGCTGTGCTCTGCTTTGAAGCACACACAGATCCTTAGACAAGAGCAGCTGGTGTCATCAGTCTTCATACAAGGAGCCGGCCTTCGAAAACGCCCACCGCCCGCCCCAGGGGCGCTTTGGAAAACGCAGTTGAGCCACGCAGTTGATTAAGAGGGAGAAGACGAGAACGCAAGTAGGAGTTCCCTCCTCTGCTGGAGGGAAGGCTTCCTGAACGTAGCTTTCTCCAGCCGTGGTCACATCCTTGGCTCTCTGCCTTTCTGATTAAATTCCCCATATGTACACGGAGATGCATTTAATGAGCAGCTGGGGGAACTGGAGCCTTGCTGCGATGTTTCTGCGTGACTGCATCCTAGTATTAAACTCCGCCTACAGGAAGAGGACATTAAGTCTAACCTAGCTGCCCGGAACCCGGGGCCTCCTAGGTGGCACGTCTGCTCCACTCGCTCCCGTCCACTGCTCCCGGGCTGCGCTTCCTTCTCACCGCGCACTCTTGGAAGCAGCCCGGCTGTGCCTCACACTTGTCCGAGCTCTGTCACACCCGCGGTCCCAGCCCCCGCTCTTGCTTCCAGGCTCGTGAGGGAACAGACAGGAAGGACAGTGAGTGGCTGCAGCCTGAGAGGCTGTGCAGGAAGCCCACCGGGCGATGAGGGGAGACTCACAGAGGAGACCTGATTTACTGGGGCAGGGGGGTCCCCGCTGAGGAAGTAGCATTGCAGGGAAGACCTGGGGGACGAGGCGGCATGCAGGACGGGGCTTCCCAAACTTTAACGCGCCTCCTGTTAAGTGTGGGCTCTAGTGCCGCGGGGCCCAAGGCTCTGCTTTCCTGTAGGCTCCCGGCGATGCCGATGTGCTGATCTGGGGACCACGCTTTGCGCAGCCACGACGTAGGCTTGGCAAACTCTGTCTGTAAAGAGCTAGCTAATAAGTATTTTAGGCTCTGTGGGCCATGTGGTCTCTGCCACAACTACTCAGCTCTGTTCTTGTAGCCCAAAAGCAGCCACAGACTCCAGGCAAATGAGTGACGTGGCTATGTCCCAATAAAACTTTATTTACCCAATCAGGCACGTGGTCATCTTTGGCCTGCAGACAGTCATTTGCTGACCCACTGCTTCAAGGATTTGTTCTCAATCTTGGGTGCACATTGGAATCACTTGGGCATTTTCCAGAATATACCCATCAGGTTTCTACCCCAGATCAACAAAATCGGGATCTCTGGGGGTGGGGGTGGGGGGCGGGCAGAAGCACTGATAGATCACCTTGGAAAAGCTCCCCAGTGATGCTAAGAATCACTGTCATAGGGCCTAAATCTCCTTTCATGGTCCCACATTCTCTTAGCCCTAGGGGGTCAGTAAGGTAAAAAATGACCCCACCTTTCTTTAATTCTAACAATTGGCCAATAGATTTTAAGGAAGGGAGGTAAACAAACAAACAAAAACAAGAAATATACAAATCTGTTGTAAGACCCATCCTGGTTTCATGAATGTAAAAAGCGGGGAGAGCGGGAAATGTGCACTTTGAATCCAGGAAATATGGTATTTTTAGATGTATTTTAAAGATAAGGAAAATGAAGCACAGAGAATGTACTAGACTCTACAGTTATGCAGATCGTATGGCGCTATGTCGAGGAGATGCAGGGAAAATACGGTGACCACCTTGCCGAATTGGTTCCAGCTCCCCAAAGGCGCAGGCCCCTCCTCTCCCCTGGGCCCTGGCCCACGCCGCCAGTCTCCCTGCCTTGGCATCACCTGCAGGAGCCCTGCTCCCTCGCAGGTCTCAGCGTCCACCTCTCCTGGGGCATCTTCCAGCCCCCCGCCCCCAGGGGAGGGGCCCTACTGTGTGCTCCTGTCGCCTGGTGAGGTTTGGGGTGGGCTGAACTATGAGCCCAGGTAGCCTGTTCCGGTGGGTGTGAACCCAGCATAAGCAGGACCTTCTGAAGATGTTAATTTAGTTCAGGTGTGGCCAGTTGAATCGGGGGAGGAGCTGCAGGGGAAGTCAGCTGGGAGGGGAAGGGCGGGGGGCCTGGGGCCTACACCAGAGGCCATGCATGGGCGGGCAAGCTGAGGGCCCTGAGGATTCCCAGCCAGCAAGCTGCCATCTCAGGAGGAAGCAGCCTGCTGGCCTCTGGAACCCTGAGCCAGCAGATTCCTGTAGTTAAACCAGCCCGGTGTGGGGTGTCTGCCGTAGAAGCCTGGGAGCGAGGCGGGCTTCCCCTTCAGAGCTGGCCTCTTTCTGTGGACACAGACGTGGCCTCCAGGCTCCGGTGGCGTCCGTGAGGATGAGGACCGTGACGGGCTCGTCCACCGTTTCACGGCCAGCTCCTGGCATGCAGCGTGGGCCTCCTAAGTATTTGTGGGGTGCACGCGGCAGCCCAGCGCTCCCGCCCGTGGTCCCTTACGGCGGCCCGTGGCTTAGAGCCGCGGTTCCCCAGTGCGCCGCCCAGGCCTCCCCAGCAGCATCCCCGGGAGACCAGGAGGAAGGCGAGTCCCTCAGCCCTCCCAGCCCTCCTGGACCAGAAACTCGGGTCTGTGGCTTAAAAACTGGTTGACCTGTGAAATCTCCACCCCCTTTCTGTGCCTCGATGGCCTCGTCTCTTAAAGGTGATAATGACAGTGGCCGCCTTCTTTGCGTTGTTTGGCGGATGAAATGAGCTGAGCCACCTAGAGCGTCAGCGGGGCACCTGCTAAGTGAGTGCTCGATCAGGTTGCCTGCCAGCTGCTGCTGTGCACCTGTGGGGAGGTTAATTTACCTGTAAAACAAGGACACACGCTTTGCCTCGCAGGCTTTTGGAAGTTAAGTTGCTGGGGTCAGGGTGTCCAGCCTTGGTGGTGGTGGCATTTGCGGCTGGATAACTCTTTGCTGTGGCGCTACCCTGTGCGTTAGCCGCACCCCTGGCCTCTAGGGCACCCCCTCCCCAAACTGTGCTGATCAGACGGCCCCCTAGGGGGCAAAAGCCCCCTCCAACCGAGAACCGCTGGCGTGAATGACGATGACCGCGAAAACGTCGGTTCCTTGTTCTCGGTTCACTCCCGCTAGTCCAGGGCCACACTGCTGCCCACGCGGCTCCCCTTCCTTCACCAGAATGTGGCTCAAAGCTCTCTGCTGCCAGAGTGGCTCCAAGAGCCCCCCCTTCCCATCAGATCACACTCTGCGCCTCTGTTTCCCTGGTACATTCTCGCTTGCTCACATTTTCCAGGTGTCTTTTCATTGTCGTGTATATGTAAATATATGTGCTTAATTTGCCCATCTCCAGTGAACCACCTTAAAGGCAGGGGCAGCTCTGGAAGGAGAAATGGGTCATTTCAGTCCAAATCCTGCTGCTTACCAGCTCTGTGGCCTTGGGGTCGCCGTCCATTCTTCCTGAGTTTCTCAGTATCAATGTCTGTAAAATGGGAATGGTTGAGTCTAATACATAGGATGCTTGTGAAGTAAAAGTACTTTGTGAACTATAAAAATATAGGTTTTTTCCCCAAAAGGGATAAACCATGCCTTTTATTTTTTTAATAGAGAATTTTTTAAAAATCTTCAGAGAATAGCCAGTACGTGGGAGCTGAGGATGAAATGTGACCTTGGAAGATGCTGAATGAACAAGTAAATGCATGGATTTGCGTGTCATGTTTTGCGCTTTAATGTTTCTCCTTATAGCTTTTGGGGTAATGTTGGCAGGGTCCGTCCTGTGTCCCTGGGATTGATATATAAGTTACACAGTGCGCTCGGCCTGGTTACTGACATCCAGCTCCCGGCAATGATGACACTCGTCAATAACCGTCCGTAGCCCCTCGTCTAGGCCTGTATTTCCTTGGGGACCACCTGTCCTTGACACCTCACACTGGTTCTTCAGAACCGGCTGAAGCAGCGCCTCTTCCGGAAAAATCCTCTCTGCATCGCCCTTCCCTCGGCCCCCAGCTCACGCCCAGGCGTCGAGCTGCCTCTCTCCTGAGCTGTGCAGCCCCCGGGCGCGCCCCCTGCACACAGCGCTGGTCTGACCTCCTCCCTGGACGGCCTGTGGGCTCTGAGGCCCAGGCCTGTGTTTACTGGCTGTTGTGTTCCTAGGCGTTGACACAGCGCTTGGCCAAAGCAGGTGACCTCCGGGTGATGCAATGACTCAAGCTGGCTCCAGCACTGTGTCCACGTGGGGCCTGTGAGATGTCCCACTTTCACGACGTGCGGACACTTCAAACTCAGCATTTCAAAAAAAAACGTCCTTCCCGTGTCAGTTCTCTAATTGTGCAAAACGACCCATTCCAAACCTAGAGGCCTGAAGACAGCAGAGCCCTGTGGGCTGTCTGGGCTCTCCTGGGCCTGGTCAGATGGGGCCTGGTCACCAGAGAGCGTTTTCAGTCACGTGTCTGGCAAGGAGGACAGCTCAGCACCCCTCCTTCCCTCCCTCAACCTCCAGGACAGCTCTGCACCCCTTCCTCCCTCC
>JAQZBX010004397.1:52919-60712 GCA_029593785.1 Cabassous unicinctus | reverse complement strand
TTGGACTGACATCAAGCCCCTTTCTTCTTCTTTTAAATATTGGTTTTTTAACAGCTTCGAAAGTAATGAATTGTATGTGGCTAAAAATAGATCTGGGGTACTGGCTAATGGGCCCTTGTGAATCATTCAGCATAAGGAACTGTCAATATTTTTTTTGAGCTGTCAGAAATCCATTTAGTGATTTTTGACAATTCAAAAAATATTTCCGACTGCTTGATTTGGTTCTTAGTGAATTAGGGAAGGAGAGAAAAAGAAGAGATATATCAATTCAATTTATGAACCCAGAGTCCAGCTTCCTGAATCCTGCTCTGTGCTCAAAGGAACATTGGGATGCTGAGGTTAAGAAATATTCCCTTGACTTTTCCTTCTTCCCTCCCTCTCTTCCTTCCTTCCTTTCTTCCTGGCTTCCTTCCTTCCCTCAACAGGTGAAGTAAAATCACAGAAACCCATTCATAGATTAAAGACAGAAAGTTGCCACGGTCTTTTGCCTCTAGCAGGCATGTTTGGGGACTGGTTTCAAAGGGAATAATACAATGCGTTTCTCTTCGGAGAAAGGCTTTCAAATATGAATATCTGGTGCCTGGAGAACGACTTTGCTCCTTCCTGCCCCACTCCCACTCATTTGATGCAATTCTAAGCTTCAAATTGATCTTTTTTTAAAAGAAATCTGGAATCATTTAAGGGTAACCATAGTCTTTCAGGAGGTAAAGAAGCACCAGTTTGCTGACAAAATCCAAGACACAGAGGATCACAGCGCTACTAATCAGGGACTTCACAATGTACATTTCTTGTCAGAACAACAGACAGACGGGTGGACAGACAGACAGACAGAAGGTGAAAGTAGAAGGGCAAAGTCACAGTAACTGCCATTTGGTATATCTAAAGATGAATCACAAACACCCCAAAACCATCTCCCTATTTGGAGAGAGGGTCACTTTATTTCTATATTGTGGTTAGTGTGATAGTATTTTAGTATCCTCTAAGTCAATAGAAAGAAAAGTTTAAGAAAGCAGACGTGGCTGAGCAAAGCGTTAAGGAATTGACTTTAGGCATCTTATGCATACGTTGAAATTACTGAAAAGTTTGCAAGTTACCATGTTTCTTTCTGCTTTTGCGTTTGCTTTCCAGGTTTTTCCCCCTTCAAGTTACGGATTGAAAACAGGAGTAGTTCACACTGAGGCACCACCCCCCTTTGCCATGCCTTTCATACGGGCCTTCTAGGGCATTATAATGCAAATTGGAACCCGAACATACGATCTCTAAAACTTCTAAATGAAACTGACTTTCATGATTGTCTATATTGCATATATGGCATTGGAGTTTTTTTTTCTGTTTTTTTTTTTATGTTTAGTTCAAAATTTTCTAATGGATAAGTCTACCCAGTTTTGTTTTGTTTTGTTTTGTTTTGTTGTTTTTTTAATGCACAATTCAGCACTGATGTTTTGGGAAATGAACTAAAGGAAGAGGATTCTAAAACTTACCACACAAGTCTGGCCTCTTGATACATCCAGAATTTGCTGTGCTACTTGCAAGTCCGTTAAAGGCTGCTAAGCCATCGGAACTGTAGGCCCTGAGGACTGACAGCATGTTCATGGGCTTTTCTAGACCCTGGGGCCCCCGCTCCGCCTTCGGCAAGCCCGCCGAGGGGTCCTGGGCTGGAAGAAGACCCGGGCTGTGCCACTGCTTCTCGGACACTTGGGGTAAAGGTGAGACCAGTCCCTGGGCGGGCTGGGGGATGCCCGGGGGCAGCAGACTGTCACCGCCTTCGCTGCCGCTGTCCTTGCTGAGGGCAGACAGTGGTTTGCTCATCATTTCAGGTTCGGTTTCAATATCCTCTTCTTCGTTGTTTTCTCCCTTGGAGGAGTCCATGTCCTCGGAGGAGGCGATGTCAGAGAGGTCATCAGTAGTGTTTTTATTTGTGGTTTCAGGGATCAGGATGGGGGCGTCATCTTCAGAGTGGGCCCTCCCATCGGGCTCATTGTTGGGGCAGGAACTGGAGGCTCCCGAGCCAGCCATGCTCGGGTAAACGCCAAACTGCTTGTAGAAGTCTGACGGAAAGTTACAGAAGGCAGGATCCACGTGGCTGGGCCACGTGCCACTCTTCTGCTCCCCCAAAGTCTCTTTGACCTGCCCTGGGGTGATCTTCTCAGCAGCAGAGTCTAGAGGGCCAATCAAATTGGAAAGGCCCATCTCTTTGTTTGATTGTGCCGAGGGCAGCAGAGCCATTTTGCTTGCCTCCCTGGCTTGGTCTTTGCAATTTACAGTTATCCCCAAGGTGTTATCTTTGCGTTTGGCTTTGCCCAAGTGGTTGGCCTGGAGATGAAGGGCCATCAGTTCCATGGACGAAGTCGTGAAAGAACAAAATAAGCAGCCATGCCACGCGATGTTGTCTTGAACAGTCACGGATGAGCCTGGAAGTGAGGCAGCATCTGGCCTCACGGACAGGTCTAGAGGTTCATACTGAGACTTCTCAGATTTCCTCTGGGAGGACTTCCCACTGGGCTTCTCCCCACCACCGTCCACCCCGTGGACTTTCATGGAATGAGCATCTGACAGGGCCTTGTCCTTCATTTCTTTCTCCTTCTTCAAGGAGCTTAGGACAAAGCTGTCCATGAAAGCTTGCAAGGACCCTTGGAAATTCACACCATTGCCCACGATACTTTGATAAGCTCTTCCAAGTTCGGAGAAGTGGGTACTTTTGGAAGGAAGGTCAGCACCTTTCAGAGCATCTGAAGGAACCTCAGAAGACATGCCGGTGGCCTGGCCCAGATGATCCCCAGATGAGAGCATGCCTGATGTCCACTGCTGAGAGGCAGGGCCCCCCCGGAAGTCGATTCCAGGGAGACCCTTGAAGGCCCCCCTCAGGATGTCTGGCCTGATAAACAAAGAAGCTTTGTTTGACATCTCCTCCTTGTGGTCTTGGTTTGGGGGCTGTCCAGGCAGGGTCCCAGCCCCATTCTGTCGCTCCCGGTGGTGCCGCTCTAAGTGGTACTTTAAGGACGCAGACTGGGTACCGGCATAGTCACAGTGGGGACATTTGTAGGGTTTTTCACCTGCAGATTTTGGTATAAGAAAAAAAAGTGTTTATCTCATTTTGATGTGCTGAACAAGGCTAGAAGGATCAACATTTGTTCTTTGAAACAAAGCAGCTCAAGCTAATAATTAGTTAGAGAACAACTGTTTTTTAATAGAAGAATAATTCGTATTCTTAAGCTTTTTTAATGATTTTGTACCATTTGGGACTATTCAGGAATGACATACTATCTACACACAATTAGCTATCTTTTTCTTTATCTAACATGTGAAAACGGCTGTAGATTTAAAAGCTATGATTATGAAAATTAAGCATAATAATTTCAACCACAGTGATCATTAAAAGTAGAAGTTTAAAAAGACGAAGTATGTAACAAATGGGTGGTTGCAATATTTTGTGTATACAATAGCTCTAAAATTTGTTTAAATTATACACATGGAAACCATTTTTAAACCTAAAAATTTTATGGCACTGTTACGCAAGACTGAAATGAATGATTTAAGTCTTGCTCTGCAGTAAATCATGGATATAATTAGCAAATGGCATACTGCACAAGTAATTTATCATTATTTGGAGGGCACCATTCCAGACGGGCTCAGATATCTGCAGACCTACTGCATTGTTTCTAAATAAAGAACTATAAATACCGATTCTATAAAATATTAATACCATTACAGTGCATTATGATTGCAGCATGTAAAGACATATAGTTAAGATAAAAAGCAGTCAATAAAACTTAAAAGAAAATGAGTAATAAAAAGGCACAAAATATATTTAGTTTCTGTATTTGAAATTAACATTATCTACTGGTCTTTGTAGTGCCTTAAATTTGTACTAATGGCAAACCTAATGCTCCGGTAGTAAAATGTGTAATTTACCTATAATAAGCGCTTTCTAGAGAATAAAAATAGCTTTAAAGAGTGTTTTAAAACATATAAGATCATTTCCATGGATTAAATATTTATTTAAATTCAACACCCCACTTCTATTGTTCTTTCCGCCTTGTAGAAGATCTCTTAACATACAACTTACATCTGCCCGCACCGTGGAATAGAGGCGAGGAGGGAAAACAAATGTGGATTTAAATATATTCCCAAAATTTGTTAGCGATCCTAGGTCTTTCCTAGACTTTGGAATCAAAAGTGTCTAGCAGATATGGGACTGTGACAGTCCCCATCAGCCTATTCTGCAGTAGTGCCTTGTCAGGATCCACCATGATTTCTTGGGAAAAGCTTAATTATTCCCCCCTTCCTCTGTTCTACTGTAAAACATACTGATCTAAAAAGCAACAGCAAATCATCGGTGAGTGGTATATTCTGAGGACATTCGACTGCATGTAGCCTCAGTGTGTGCCGGGACGCCCAGTTCTCCAGGCCTTGGGGGAAGGCAACTGTGGGTACACCTGGACTTTGTCAATGAGGGGAACACTAGCCCAGGTTCAGAGCAGGGGACTCCACGGACATCTCTGGAGTGGGTGCCGGAACCTGGGAGAAACCACATTTGTCTCATCAATATGGTGGCCGAGTGCTCCTTGTTCGTGCCTACAAGCAGCTGAGCACCTCCCTCGGGCAGTTCTTCAGAAATGGCCTGGCCGTCTGGGAAGGGTGCTGGGCGGGGAATCTGCTTCTCTAACCCTCCAAGCCACAGTCCTTCTGGCTAGCCCAATGACGTGGAACCAGGAGGAAGAGTCTATTCCCTTTGAGATAAAGGAACACATGGTTTCAGGCACCATTTTCCCACTTCTTGGAGTTGATCCCCGTGTTAGATGCAAACTCACATCAGCCAGTGCTATTTGGACATCCCACCTGCAGGCCTAGGAAGCTTCCCTGGACCACGCAGGTAGTTAGGGCCCTTTTGCACATCCAGATGTCACAGCCAACTCAGCTTACCTGGGAAGCCCAGTGGCCTTTGCTGCAGGAGCAATTCCTGAGGCTTAGGGGGTCGAGGTGGGGCCTGCGGCAGAAGACCCTGAACAGAAACTCAGGACCTGGCCATGGGTTAGTGCAAACTCTGTGGGAGGGCCCAGCAGAGAGCCGGCAGGGGGGGGCCTACAGGTACGGGGTGAAACTCAGGTTGCATTTCAGAAATGCAGCTGGAAATCATTAAGTGCATCTGGCAACGGGTTTGCAGAGAAGGATGGGCGCTCATTAGCAGGAGCTAAGGGGAGAGGATGTGGACTTTTACCTCCAGGCCTGAGGGTGGGGTGGAGAATGCCTTTAGCAGTGTGAACTGCAGGGATACACCTAGGCAATGCACCTGTACTTCCCAGGGACGCACAGTTGAAAGGCACACTAGAGCAGTGAGTCTCAAACTGTGCTGTGCATGGGAATCACCAGGGCAGTTTGTTAAAACAGCAGGTCTGGGACCAAATGCACAGCAGACCTGACTCCCTAGGGTGGGGACAGCACACTTGACTGAAAGGCCATTGCAAAGACCACACTTGGAAAAACTGAAGTGGGATTGCCTGGGGAGCTTTAAAACATGCTGATGCCTGGGCCCACCTCCACCTCCAGAAGCGAGGTGCTCCCCGGATGACGGTTACAGGAGCCCTGGGAAGTACCCTTTGGGGTAGGCACCTGGGGCAGCTTGGCAGGGGAGACAGCCCGGACACCAGGAGGTGTCTGGAGAGCCTGGACTTGAGCTACTTTGAGCTGCACTGGACACAGGGCCTCTGTCTTGGGACCTTTGCTTCCTCAGCCTGTCAGGTGGGAGAGTCGGAGCCCCTGTCATCTAAGGCCTCAGCCCAAGCATCCCGAATGGGGCCAGAGGCACATGTGAATGGGAGACATGATCACACTTGGAAAGGTGGAGACTCCTTCACATCCACGTTCCGATGGGGTGAACCAGCGTTCGGAGGGGCACCTGCTCCCTCCCACGCCCTGTCCTTGGCACTAGGAGTTGAGTGAGGAGTTAGAGAGACAAGGCCCTGCTCCCACAGCCTGCAGAGGAGGCATGTCAAATGGTTATTAAAGCAAGAGGAATTCAGGCACACACACACACACACAGAGAGAAAGCAGGCAGGAGAGGGTCACTTCCCTCAACCCACTGCTCCTTCAAAGTTCAAACTAGGTCTGGGCTTCTGCGACTCCAAGGAAAGAAAGGCCATAGAAACAAGAATGGTTAATTCTTAGCATTTGTGTCTCCAAAGGCCCAAGCCTGCTGGACTAAGGGCTGCTCAGTGAACTTTCACGGGTTCTTTCAACAGCATGTCATGTGCAGGGGCTTTAGAAAGCCACCCGCCCATCCTTCCCCTGCCCTCCTCGTTCGCCGCTGTCTATTTCTCTATATATTTCCATGCCCTGTCTGCTCCCTAGAAGGCTTTGGGGAGCTGGTCCTGCTTCCCCAGATAAACACCTAAGAGTCAAACGCCATGGGATAAACCCACTCCCTTGGAACTGGTGGGTTTGTTTCATGTGCCTACATCGTAACTTTATTTTCTTTGAAAACCACCACTGCCTTCTTTCATGAGCCAGTCCTCAATTCCCAGGCTTCATCTCCAATGGGGGGCACAGGGAAATTCTTTGGAGACTAAAGCAAGCCCCCTGCTGGGTACATATCTGGCCAGGCAGACACAGGGGTGGGCTGGCCCCCTGAGCCTCTCCCCACCAGCCCCTGGGCTTCACTTTCCACTGGAAACATCCCAGCTGTTTCCCAAGTGTTCTTTCCCCCAAGGACACATTTCAGAGTGCTCAGAAGACAAACTTCTCACAACACTGGCCTAGCCTGGGTGGGATAACAACCGAGAGGAGAAAGCCACTGGCAGATGTCACAGGCTCTGAGCTGTGGTCAAGCTCTGCTCTTCCGTTTGTCCACACAAACGCTGAGTCCACCCAGGCGGGAGAGCTGCTGCACAGGAAAGGTCACCAGCATCTGGGCACACGCTTCAAGCCCAGCATCCGGAGATCTGACGATAACGAGTCCCAGGCTTCAGGGCATCGCCAGACTCCCTGCCAAGAAGAGTCAGTGGTCTCCCTGCACCACCACCCCCAAACTCAGCTGGACTCTGCCGGACTGAGAAGAACATTCCCCAGGCAGCCTTGTGGCCCGGCCAACCCCAGTCCCTGCCAGCAGCTCTGTCTAGCTGAAAAATTGGCCACTTAATTGTAAATTAGTCCAAATCTCTAAAGGGGGATCACTCAGAATGTCCCAAGCTTTCCAGGGGACCATGAGTCCTCTGGTCACCTCCATGGTCCCTCTTCAGATGTCTGGATCTTTGCCTCCTGATGGAGGGACCACAGACTCAGACGCCTTCAAAGCCAGGCAGGACAGATGAGTGTGGGAAACAGCGGGGTCGGGGGTAGGGGGCAAATGCCTCTCCAAGGGGGCAGCCGCCACTCAAATCCAACCAGACACAAGGGCCTCTGACTTTCCAAGAACAGCCTCATGTCCAGGTTCCAACGTGCAGCATCCTGCAGCATTCAATACTGGCACCTACTTCAAACATTTTTCCAACACTGAGAGGGGCCCAGCACTGTACTCTGCAGACCTGGTCTGGACCAGGGGGGCAGTGTGAAACTTGTGTCTGGGTGAGGGCATGCAGTGTCAGGTCACTCACCCTTTGACCTTGTAGGGAGAAACCTCTCCAAGTACTTTAAAGGAATAAAATGTAGGCCAAAATGATGCATTTCTAGGAAAGAGAGCTTTGCTAGAAAAGGTGTCATGAAATAAAAAATCATTCCAAAGGACTAATGAAATCATTTGAAACATCTTACATTAAACAGCTTCCCATGGACACACGGCATAAGCGTGCATTCAACTT
>JAQZBX010004397.1:47919-50419 GCA_029593785.1 Cabassous unicinctus | reverse complement strand
AGCCCAAGCCCACCCTGAGCTCACCAAGACCCCTGAGAAACCACCAGCTGGCTTCCCCGGGCGACTCCAACACAGGGCCGGACCGGCGCGCGCAGCCCATCAAAACCAGATTAATAAAACACTCGCCTAATTTGAGAGGGGAAAAAAAAACTAACAAGATTTATTTTTAATTAGTCCCTGAACTTTCATGCCTCCAAGCTCTCACTAGTGAGGTTGCTTCTTCCACAAGCTGATTGTGACCGTCACCCGCGATGTCACGGAGGAAACAGCCCGGGGTCCCGCGGCCACGCAGGATGCATTACACCCATCTGGGGCTTCGTGGGGAACACGCCTCGCTCCAGCCATTTGGGGACTGCACACCAGAGACGCAGGTCCTCCTGACTGACCCCAAGCCCTCAGCTTCCTCAGGTGGAGTCAGGGAAGGGGCAGTGAGGGAGAGGACAGGACGCAGTTGTGGGCAGCAGCTGGGGGAGACCTTGGGACATCCCTGCAACCGGTTGCACGTCATCAATGAATATTTTGAGACAGCTCTTTTCCAAGCCTGCGCTGGCTGGCTCTGAATGAGAATCGCCACGTTGTGCTCTAGAAGAGAGCTTGCACATGCCCAGTGGTTGGCTCCTAATCCGTCAGGAGGAACATTTCAGAAAGGAAAGAAGCTCAGCCTTCCCTGGGCTGAGCTGTGATCAGCGCCCCTCCTGGTAGGAGCAGACTGGGGCAGCCTCTGGTATCCGACTGGCTTTGGGGATCCCCGCGGTCTGCCAGGTACCCCACCCAGTCCCCTATGGAATTGGCTGAGGCTCAGTGGGTGGTGGAAATGTCCTAGCTACCTGCAAGCTCTTCTCAGCCCCCAGGTGTTCAGAGAACTCTGGTGCAAGTACTCAGCACTTCTCTAGTAAACAGGTGTTGGGAGAAGTAGCGCAGTCATTGAGTTAATGTAGTGGAGAAAAAAAGGAAAGGTTTTTATATCAGTCAGTGTTATACGATCAAGACTCCTAATAAAGATGGAATACGATGGAAATATACAGAGAATGTGCTACCCAATATCCTGGCCAATTAAAATACATTTATTGCATGTTGGATTTTTAAATGTCTTCATTCTGGTGCATTATAGAAAAACTTCAAAAGATTGCATTTCAGAAACTGTTTCTCTCTCAGACTGCTGTCCTCTCGTCATGTCATCTGGAAATACGGAAACAGGGCACAAGAGGGAAAGGCAGTATGGGGCACCTCGATAATGTGAGCCCCATATTAACTCATTTATTAATAAATAACCTGATTTTGATTTTTAATTACTTGTGTAATCTACACTTTTACATTGTCATAATGGATGTTTACTTTGGTGATTTATAACATGTAACACTTTCTGTTCTATTCAAATGCACAAGTGTAAGCATTTTCCAACTTCTTTGTTCTTAGATAAAAGGAAATTGATCTTTATCTGGTTACCATTTTGCCTTTTAAACACAGTAAATGCTGTTTTGGAGGATGGGGGGAGGGTGTGATGTTTCCATGGCTTCTTTCATTTTCTCCCTTATTCTAAGAAGTTTCCAGAATGTCTTTGTCTGTGGCTCTGACTTGCCTCTCCCAGTGTCTCCAAAACAGTGACAGAAGTTCAGAAAAAATAATTTCTCAATCTTTAAAATTGCAAAAAGCAGTATTCTTTGGCTTCTGCCAGCATCACCAGGACTTCTGCTAGCTTCGCCCCTAGATTTCCCAGGAAGCACTCTGTGGAGTTTCTGCTCTTATCCATGGGTCCGCTGGTGGGGGTGGGACCCAAGGGTCAGCACAGCTCCTCCTGTATCAGTGCTGCCCTTTCTCTACCCACCCTCCCCGGCACCACCCTCCTGGCAAGGCTGGTCCAGCCTTCTGCGTCTACAGCAAATAAAAGTTCAGTATCACAAGACACCCTGACCTGATCTCCATGCTTCTGGGAACAGCCCAATGACAAAAGGAGCCTTGTGGTTTGCCTCCCATGTCCTGGCAGTCAGTGGATCCCCACCATTGACCATCACAGCCCAAAGGGTTCCCAGCTCCAACCCGGGGAGGAAAACGGACATTGGCATGATCCAAGGAAGCCAGATGTCCAAGCTAACTCCCTCTGAGCCTGCTCACTTTCATTAATCCACAAATTCATTCATTCATTCAGCAAATAATCTCTGAGGGCATATCATGAGCCAGGCTCTCTCCCAGGCATTGGGACACAGCAGGATATACAGGCTTTGCTCTCATGGAGCCACTTTCACATTCTCCCGTGTGGAGAGACAGACAATGATGAAACACAAATGTATGGTGTATCATACAGGGTGAGTGCTATGGAGAAATGGGAAGCAGGAAATGGAAGGGGAATAGGAGCTGCTGTGGGGGAAAGAGGTATATCCTTGAACAGGTGGGCACAGGAAACCTCATGAGAAGGAGATATTGGTGCACAAGCCCTGAAGGCGAGGGAGCAAGCCACGTGACCCTGAGTGGGACCTCAGGGACCCCCCTCTGAGCTCTGGGG
>JAQZBX010004397.1:31220-47819 GCA_029593785.1 Cabassous unicinctus | reverse complement strand
CCTACCACGTGCAAGGGGCTCCTGGACGCCCTGGGGTTATGGCAATTAAAAGGATAGACCACTCTGCCCCCCATCACAAGCCCTAGAGTCTCTTGGGTGCAAAACAATATATGAGGAAAGGAACAACTGGACTGAAGAAGATAATTTCAGGAAGTATTAAGTATAGGAAAGCAGGGCCTGGGGGGTGGGGGTGGATATTTTAGACAGAGTAGTCAGGGATGGTCTTTTTGAAGAGATCACATTCAAGCTGAAATCCCACTGCCCCTGGAAGGACTCAAGGAGGGGGAAGAGGGCAAGTGGGGGTTTACAAGAGGCAGTCAGATGAAGAGGGGTCCAGGATGGGCCAGGAGTCAGGCAGGCACAGATCCCATGGGGCCTCCTGGGAGGGTCAGGCGACCTGGTTTAAAGTTTTTAAAAATCCCCCTTCAGCCTGGGCTGCCTCTACGAGAAGGGAGGTGCTCCAGGATGGTGGGCAGCCACCAAGTTCAACTGCACCCCAGGCGATACACAAAGAAGGCAGACGTGGCCCTGGGGCCCCTGTCCTCAGGGCCCCTCTTGGTGCCAGGGAGCTATGCAGGCACCAGGTGAGGTGCCAGGTGAGGCTCCAGGTGAGGCGCTCCTCGTCTTTAACCACACGACGCACACCGGGCCTGTGGGCACTAAATATCTCCCTGCAACCCTGCGCTTTATTGATTCCTTGGGAAAAAGATGACAATTATTTTTTGAAAATAGATGGCATATTTGTCTATCCTCCGCAGCAGCTCATACTCCAATAGATAAAGTGTCAGGAGGAAAATCAAAGAAAATGGAGGTGTCCATATCTCAGACAGATTTCTTTTTCGTATTGGCAATAGGTGAGCAACCAGCAGGAAAGCCAAAGAGGACCACAACCGAGGGGCGAGGCAGAGAGCCCCAATCAGTCCTCATGGGGAAGGGCTGGGAGGATGCCGAAGCAGGAGAAGTGGCCAGAGCAGCCTGGCACCCATTTACCCCTGTATGGGGACGAGCACCCTCACTTTCTCTTTGGAGGAGACCCAGGGCTCCGTAAACCTATAAGGGACACCCACTCCACTTGCCCGCTTCCAGGAATGGACATGTAGCCCAGTCCTCCCGAGCTTACAGGGGAGCTGCTACATTCCCTTTCAAAGTTAGGAAAGTTGGAGCTGAGTTCCTGTCCCTTGCACCTGGAAGATTCCTGGCTAATATGAGGGGGATGGGAGGTGCTACCCAAAGCAGTAGAAGGAAGCCATCAGCACAGGGTCCTCCAGGCTCAGGCAAAGCATCCTTGGCAGAGACCTGGCCCTCGGGGGAGCGATGTCCATACGTCCGTGTGAAATTTGGGAGGATGACCGTTAGATAACGCATCAGGCAAAATCAGGTCCGCTCTGACCCACGCTATGGCGTCCGGCCAGGCCCTCACGAGAACCTGGTGGTGTGAGTGACCCTTGCGCTGGCAGAGCCGGGCGGCACGGAGGGCCTCCTTCTCCGGGCTGTGCACCTGGACCCACGGGCCGCTCACCTGTGTGGATCCTGAGGTGGACCTTGAGGTGATGGGACGTCCGGAAAGTTTTCCCACAGTAGGGGCAGTCCTTCATGGCTGAGCCCAGGCTCCTGTCGCGAAGCAGCGCAGGCTGCTGGACGCCGGCGGCTCTCCCAGCCTCCTCGCCAATGTCTGCAGTGGGGGAGAGACGTTCTCACGTCACTTCAGCACATGTCAGAAGTTGTTCGCACCAAAACTGCTAACACCACACAAAGTTAAACATGTCAATACTACACCTGTCTATTTCATTCTTTAAATCTGACAGAATGCTGACAATTCATGTATTTTCTTGTTATTCTCTTAAATTATTTCATCTTTCCTATCATCATTTTAAGCAGCATATGGTACCTTTATATCGAACTGAATTAAACAAGAAAAGAAACAGCTGTGTCAGCAGCTGGTTTGATTTCTTCTTTTGCTTAGCTTCTATTAGATATTTTTTTTTCCAAAAGTTTAAAATGTTGGTGTTTGTTGAATTTGATTAATTTATACGATGGACGAGCTGGAGAGTTCACCGTCGCATTGAAATCCCATTTGCATGATATCAAGCAATAAACGAAAAAAAATGTGTCTCAGCTGAGTCCCCAAGACATGCAGACATACAGCTATTTTGGGACAGGAAAGAAAATTATCCCAAACTGATCATTTCTCCCTTGTAGAATCTTGTATCTCTCACTAGCTGGTGTAATCTCTTGAAAGGGAGAAGAAAAAGTATGGAAATGTGGTTCCACAATTAGACCAAGATAAACATATAGGGACATATTCAAAGTCATGTGCAGAAACTCAGCTGCAAAACTCCCATAAACTTAGTGCACTGCAGTTAAATCTTCGTGCAGCAACTTGAGGACTTCCTCTGTCAAGTAGCAATACAAATTTTCCTTTCTGCTGCTATTTGTTATGTAACCCAAACCATTAGAAAATGGAATAAAATTTACATACGGCTGCTTTCTGCACAGAAATGATGGGACATAATGGTAAATAAAACTGTGAAAATATCTGGTGGTTGGAGGGATACGTTACTGCAACCCGAAGCCTGACAGCACATTGCCAAAAAGGCGACGTCCGGGAAGCCGGCAGGAGTGGGGAGACTGTGCTTTGAACACGGGAGGCAAAAGAGCCTGCTCCTCTGGACCCGCTTTTCTTCCTGTCCCCTCGGCCTCCCCACGAAGCCGGGGGCTGGCAGCCTGGCACAGATTCCAAGCTCCCGAGGCTATCGGGGTCCTTGCCGCAGCTTCCAGCCCACCCTCCAAGCCTCATGGTAAATCCCACCATGAGAACAGGGGACCTTCTTGGATAATAAGCAGATCTGTGCATTCTGCAGAGATGGGAATGAATACATTTTGTACCTTCCTAGCAATGGAAAATGCAAATTGCTTGTATTCGGCAGCATCCGTTCCTGGTGCTCTCTGCTAACGGCCAAAAGAGACAGACTTATGGACCATAAACGAGAAGAAGGCGAGGGGATTTAATTCTTATGTGGCTGTTAATGCCAAACAACTTTGGAAAGCCTTTGGCTTGGAGCAACCTCTCTGCCTTTGGACTATAGACGATGATTCTGTCACCCTGGTCCAGTTACTTGAAAGTTCTTTTTTGATCCTAGTCTCTCAACAATTCTGGTTAGAAGAGCTATCATTGGGAGAACTATTCAAAGCATCTAACTTTCCACCCAACCTCACCCCAAACATGTTGAATTTGCCCTCCCAGTTACTCAGCTTTCTTGTTGCCTAGATCACCGGGTCAGTTCAAAGCAACCATGATTCATTAAAATTCTGCCCAAGTGCTCCTTGGAACCTAGTGAAGCAACACTATTTAAGTTAGGAGGCCAATCAATAGCTGTCAATTTGAACTTAAGTGTCTTGGAAGTTGGCTTTAAGGATGGAGGGAGGCAGGTGCCCACTCCCACTGGGAAACTCCTGCAAGGCCTTGGGTTCCATGACGAGCATCTCCCCCCAGCACTTCCTCCAGCAGAAACACCTGTGAGTGGTAACAAGGCAGCGGGTGTCAGAAAGAAGCCACAGAAGAGATGATGGAGGGCATATTTCTACTTCATCTTCTGGGGAGTGCTTGTCCAGGGCACATTATAGATAAATATGTAGATAGGGGCAAAATTGCTGTTTTGGAAGGCTTGGCAGAAGTTGAGGATGAGCTGGGCCTCACCATATGTCACTAAGCGATGGCCTGTATCAGTTTTCCTTTTATTTTCCCATCTCAGATATGTGTGGCCCAATAAAAGGAATAAATTTGTAAGATAAACAGCTTTCTCTGCAGATTTAAGAGTCTAATTTTCACTTTACACAGAAATGTTTTTTGTTTCTCTTTTTCTTCTGGAGGGCTAGAAGACCAAGGGCATTTACTCATAGACTAATCCTACTGGAAAAACAAACTCTGAGCGACGAGGGGAATTGTGGGTGGTCGCAGGAAGTGACCAGAGAGGCTGAAAGCCAAGTACGGCGCTGGCTGGGGCAGGCCTGGTCTGGCCACACACCTGCTCAGGGCCCTGCATGGGGCCCCCACCCGTGGGTGGACATGCATCAGCGAGCACAGTGTCTGCCTCTCTTGGCTCATCTGTGAAATGGGGGACAGCCCTACCAGGTTTGAGACCAGGGTGCCCTGGGAGCAGGGACATTTGGCTGCAGGCTGCGATGCCATCTCTCTAACCAACGTATCCTTAGCCTGGTGTGCTCTGGACACCCATGGGCTGGAGGAGTGTCTGAGCAGCAGCTCCTGGGACTTCTGCTTCTTTTCTTGCCCCCACTAACAACATGGAATCTGTTCTTCAGAAATGGGGAACTTGTATGGATGCAGTGATAAAAGTCCAGAGGGACCCGGACTATATTTGTAATCCTTCCAGGGTTTCAGTCAAGAGCATATTAATCGAAATAGGTATCAAACAACTTTCCAGGTTTTCTCCTCTTCCTACAAGCTGAAGGTGGTTTACTAAAAATGGGGGAATGGATCCAAATCATTTCAAGTTGCTTTTCAAGAATATGTTATTTTTCGGGCAGGGAGACCTCAGATAACTGATCTTCCAAGTTTCGTCTTCTCAAGGTCAGATGCCTTGGCTTCTGCATGTTCACTTGCTTCTTTGAATCTTCCAAAGTGTGAAAGGGGGTGACCTTGGTGTATAAACTTCCTGAGTGTTCACACAGGAAGGACCCATGTGGGGGATGAAGGAGGAGTCAAGGGGTTTAAAAACGGCCACGGATCAGGTTAGAATCCTCATCACCTACTGAACAACAAACTGGCCATACTGGAGAGACAAAGAAACAGATGCTGAGAAAGATGAGCACATAACTTTTCAAAAGTTGAAACCAGGCAACCGTCAGACACAATCGGCGGTTGTCTGAAACCATCTCTGAGTCTGGCTCTCTTGCTGTACACAAACATGACTGGAATTTATGTGTGCCTCAATATAACCTTAATTACACAGAAATGTAAAATTTTGGTTAATAAAATGATTTTGTACTTTATCAGTAGAATATCCCCAGGTTATCTTTCAACACCGAGCTTCCTTAGAATGTATTTAAAATAGACTTAGTTTTCCCAGGAGGCTGACTCGGGAAGGCAAGTCCCTCGGTTCCCATCTGGCCTGGGGGGACTGGCCGTCCGTTGGTCCTTCAGTTCTGGCTTCGGTAATCCTGCAATGCCGGAGCAGCTCCAAGCCCATCCCAGGCAATCTCTGCCATCCGCCTGGGTTTGGGCCTCCCAGGCACCTCCCTCCCCCTTACTTCCCCAGCCATAGTAAGTAACCCTGGGACACAAGGGTTGAGACGGTGGGATCACGGAATGAGTCGCACCTGGGTCGCTGTCCCACGCCAGGCTTTGCACGGATGAGAAATAAACATTGGTTACATTAAGCCATGGAGATGTGGAGGGCTGTCGTGAAGGAAGGAGGTCGGGAACTGACTAACAAGAGTAAACTGTCTACCGCTGAGGCCGTCCGCGTTTATACGCAATTAACAAAATGCCAGAGAGAACAAGAGCTGGAGAGAGAAAGACCAGAAGAGGCCGAGTGAGTCAGAAATGAGGAAGGAAAGATGTTTCTTTTACGTTGTGCACATACCTCAATTCTCACTTCATACTAACTGCCAGGCAGCCTTGCCCTTCCTATGCCCAAGAGTACATTTTAGAAAGTATTCCATTAAAAAAGCATGATGATGATGATGATGATGAAGTACACACAGTGAATGGAGAGTCACTCCAGCGACCTCACATGGGAAGGCAGCCGTCTGCATACCTGGGCATTTACTGCTTTATGCTATAAAATGCCATGGTATTTTAATTTCTATGAAACTCCTAGTATCACAGTAAATACGTTTTCCCAGATGAGTTGTGCAGTTAATTCTGAAACTCTGCCTTGTGCAAAGAGCATCTCAAAAGCAAGCTCTCACTTCATTAATAATAAAAAAAAAAACTATCTGTGAAGTCTAAGGAATGAGGAGGCAGATCGGCAGGACGGCAAAAAAAATCACATCTCTCTTAATTTCATTGCCTGCACCTACAGTGTTTTAAGATCTTTTCAGGGGCAGAAAAATAACACCTTGGAGAAAGTCCAAAGGAATACACAGTTCCTCTTAAAAGCTTAACACTTTTCCTTATTTTGAAAACTTTAAAATTAACAGATGCTAATAAAACAATGATCCCTGTAGTACAGATTCCCCAGTCAAGTAAAGGGCTCCTCTTATTTTCAAAAATGATTTTACATTAATGGGATGCTTAAAAATTATAACATGACTGTTCACAACTCTACTTAACTCTTGGAGGACACAAGGCATGCTTGAGGTCAATCTTAATTTGGATGTTATCAAATTTGTTTCACCATCAAAGTTCTCAGTTTTATGATGGCCGTATAGAGTCAGGTTAAACAGTTCAGCATGAACATGGATGGTCACAATATTTGTTTACATAAAGAAGCCCACGTGTGGGAAGGCAAGAGCGAGCTATCTTTGGGGTTGCTGGGAAGGGGGACTGGGCTGGGACTCACTGTTCCCCCCGAATAGCAGTGGGACAGAGTGTCTGCCACCACTGTCATTTCTCACCTTTGACCCGGACTCAACACTGAGCACAGCTCTGATTTTGGCAAGATATGATTTCCAGGATAGGGGAAATAAGTTGTTAAAAGGCTAAAATTGGAGAAAAAAGAGAATAGGATCTCAAATAGCGTCTCTAAAGTAACATTTTGATGAGTTCAGTGAAAATGAATCAGAAACACAGGCATTAGATTTCCCTTAAAATACACAAGGGTTTCAAAATCAAGCACTGTGGCCCGAATGTGTTTCTGGTGTGACCAAGCCCAGAGCCCTTCCCTAATTTTCCTGGGGGAGAGATGTGTGTGTGCTGTGATTGGGCCGCCCATGGGGTCTCTCCCCTTTGGCTCTGTGACACTGCTGTTGACAATGTCCCCTCTGATCCTTGGGCTGCCAGCTCTTGCCGAAGTCCTCAGGGCCAGCGGGGAACGGGCCACGGCAAGCGCTGTGAGTCCCAGCCTCTGCTTCTGCCTCCAAACTGTGTGCCAGAGAGGTATGGGCCTCGGGTTCCCATCACTCCTTCGGATAACCTCCGGTGCCTTCTCAGGACCTCAGCCCACCCCCTGCCCTAATGAACCCCATTCCTGCTCCGACCTGAACCCTGAGGATATACTGCAGCCGCTCATCTTGCTGTTCTCTCCAAGCACACCAGGTCTGGTTCCCAATCGCAGTCTTGGCTCCTGAGGCTCCCTCCACCTGCAATCCTTTTCCCCCAGAAGTCACAAGGTTTTAGTGCAAAATTCTCCCCAGAGCGCCATCCCTGAGCCGGCGGACTGAAGGAGTCTCCCAGCTTCGGGCTTCGGGCTTGTCTCACTGCTCTTGTCTTGGTTCGTTCCTTCTGACAGATTTGCAGACTCTAATAGACCTTTGTGTTTTGACTGCTTGTTGCCTGCCCCCACCCCGGAACAGAAACTCCCCGAGAACAGGACTCGTTAGCATCTTTTGCCACTAGGTCCCCGGCACATGGCAGACACTCAGCTCATTGCTGGGGCTCGATATATATGCTTTTGAATGAAAAAAGAATAAACAGAGGAGGCGAGTAAATTGGAACTTAGATGCTAGCCCTCAGAGGGGACAGTTGCTTGCAGTACCCTGTGAAGAACTGGCCCTGTACACCTCCAAAATACCAGAAATGCTCCACAGCACTCAGTGCCTTTAGAGGCTGGAGGGCACTGCCAGCAGGATGGCGAAGAGGCAAGGGCTGTCCTGGTAGGCTTCCTGGAGGAGGTGGCCTTGGGATTTCTCCCAGTTCTCTCTCCACCCAGGTGTAAAGAACCTCAAACACACGATGGTAACCACAAGGCCACAAGGGACCTCTTGGGAAGGTGGGGGTGAGTTGCTTACTGTGGCACTTTCCACCATTTCATTTACCCAATTCCTGGCTAAAAAGGAAGATCTCACAGTCATAAGAAATAAAACAGCTGCACATAAGCATAAAGAGATATTCATCAATAGGGGAGTATAGTAAAAGAGATATTTTAAAAATAATCTATGCCCCAATCACAAATTGTGATTATTACAAAATATTTGCTATGCCTTCCTTTTTCGTAATGGAAATTGTTTTATTTTCTTTAAAAAAAGAAAAAGAAAGAAAACTATAGAAGCCTCTACTTTCAGTAAAGCACAGAGTCCCAAAAGATTTCTGTGTCATTTATTTTAAAAAGGAAAAAAAAAAGCCCAAAGCTATAGCTTTTAAGATAATGTGCAGCCCCCTCATAAACGGGTGGGATGGGGGAGAGAAGAGTAGGGGTGGGTATGTTTGACGGTTGGTTTTGTTTCAAGGAATTCTTTCCTAGATGACACTTGAAAACAAGCTGGACCGATCTTTTTTAAAATGCACTTGGTCAGTGGCCATAAGTTGTGGAGCTGAATTTTCTCCCGGGAATGATGCATATTGAAAGGAGAAATGATGATTTGGAGATAACGCCTCCCCTGGAGACATGTTTTGCCATATTCTTTTTTAAACAAAGAAGACATCTTAAGCACCTTGCAATATCTTTCATTTAATAGTTGGCAAAAGGCAGGTCCCTGATGCACGCTGGCCTGTGTCTTTCTCTTTAACCAGCTGAGTGATCCAAGCTTTTAATATAGCCATTCCAATTATTGTAAAAGTCATCTAGTACCTTATAACCACAAATATTGACAGTTTATTGCACAACACATTCCTGACATTTGAAGGTCACACCATACATAATACATATTCTTTTATAAAAGTGCCTGGAACAAAGAGATACATGATAAGCAATTACCTCTCCCTGCGTGTATGTATGTAGAGTTCTGGGCTGACTTAAGGTTGCATGAGAGGCACATGCACCATTTTAAATAATCTATTAAGGCAGCGCGGAGGCATTCATGATGGATAATTATGAAATGGCTTGTGTACTCGCTGCGGTTGGATTGGCTGGCCCGGGCGTGGGGTCTGGGCAAACCTCCGCTGCTGAGTTTGGGTCACAATACTCCTTTACTACAGAGAGCCCTGCCTTCACAAGCATTATTTTTTACACCCCCAATGCCACTAAGGGTAACGGAGCCACAATAGGTTCTCATTTTTCAGGCTGGTTTACGTGTGGTTGAAAGAAATTTTAAAAAATCCACCTAGCTCAGTTGAGCCACTCTGGACTGCTGTGGTGGGCACTGACCGAGCTCTAGGCTCACGGCCCCCGCTGCCCATCTCCAAGACGCTGGCATCCACAGAGACCCGTGGAACTGGGCCCTGACTTCAGCCCAGTCAGGGGGACCTGGCTGGCAGGAGTGAGTGAAACCCAGGGGGAAAGGGTGCTTCCCAAACCTCTGCTCACAGAGGCAGCCCCCACATCTCACCGCCGAAGGCACATTCCGAGAAGGAAGATGCTGCTCCCACTCCTCCTCTCCCAAGGCTGTTGGATCTCCCCACCACCCCTACCTTGCCTTTCCAGGGTTAAGTCAGCCAGAAAGATGCAAAATACAGATAAAAGTGGGGAGACATTTTGCAGTCCAAAAGTCCTCTGGACAAGACCAAATTCCAATTCTTAGTAGTGCAATCCTGAAGAAATGACCTAATCTCTCTCTGGTTTGGTTTCCTTATCTGCCAAATGGGGATAGCTATAATAATTCCTATCACAGAGGACTACACGGAAAATATGGTATATAAACTGTCCAGAACCGACCCAGGCATGGGACATGCTTCCAATAATAGTAGCTTTTTACATTAACGTTGCCAAAAGGATACAAATTTTGGGAGTAGCATGGAGGTGAGAAGGGACAGTTGTATTCTTACTTCTCTCCCTACCCCACCAGCTCCAAGCACAAGAAGGAGCTTGTTCCTTTCCTAACAAGTCCAGGTTGAGCCGTTTCTCCAAAACTCTGAAGATCCAGGAAATTCTCCCAAGTTAGCAGTGAAAAACAATTCAGGCTGCAACTGAGCTTCACATAGATGACAATCTTTAATCACAGATGAAGCGGCAGGTCATTAGGATCTACACCAAACTCCCTTCCAAACGATACTAATGCCTGCTGTTTGAAAAAAATGTGTGTGTGTGTAAACACAAATACATCTATATATTTTTAGAATTGTATTAACATAAATAATCGGCAAACCCTCAAGATAATCAAAAGCCCCTCCAAAAGTAATTTTATTTTGATTTCCAGAAGGAACGTCCTAAAATTTAAGACTCAGGACTAAAATGATTTCTGTAAAGATGACGTGTTTATTAGCATTAAATCCCAGGAAAGAGGGCTCCTGATAAAGAATACATTTTGCATCTGAAAGGCATGCATATTAGGATGTGTGTGTTTCTTTAAGAAGCTATTCGGTTTTAGAGGGTAGCATCTAAGATAGGCACCACGTGACCAGGAGGTTGCTATGGTAAATATGCATTTTTTATTGAAGAGTAAACAGTGGCAGAAAACAAGTGTCAATTGCCAGCTCTGAAGTTACTGCCATTTTTGAGCTGCACTGACTTATCCAGCTCTTTTCAATTTGAGAACCTTTATCAGATAAACACTATCATTGGATCAAGATTTAATTTTTTAAAATAAATACCAAACCCTTCAATACTTTATACTTTACTTGACATGTAAAAATTGCCAACAACAACAACAGAAATCTATCCAGCTCTGCCTGACACAGTACATAGATCTTTCTGAAAGTCTGTTCCCTGGCTGGTGGACCTCCAGAGGACAAAACCTTGAGCCCTGGCTCAGCCCACAGAGACCAGGGGCCAAGGAGACAGCGAGGCTCAGCCTCTGTCCATCATCTGGGTATCTGCAGGCAAATCGAAGCCGGAGCTGATGGCTTGTCCACTGCAAGGCTGAGGTGCTGGGCCGCTCTGCGGGCTCCAGGCTTCGGCCAATATGACTGCGACACTTCTAGCAAAGTTTTCAGTTTCCCCCTCATAGACACTGACAGGAGCCTTCATTTATTCCGGGTGGTTCTTGACAGTCAACTTTGTTTTCCTCTGCTATCCACAGGGCACCAGAGTGATCCTTCTCAATTACAAATCAGACGGTGCCTCTCACGGGTTAAGCCTCCTATAACTTCCCGCCACATCCTGGGTGGGCCCCCCTAGCTTCTCTTCATCCTCTTCTACATCTGGCACATAGTAGGTGCCTAGCCCAATGCACACATGAATGAATGGAAACCTGTACACAGGAACTGATCGGAGCCCCGGGCTAGCTCTGGGGTAGCCTCTAGCACGAAGATCAAGGCTACTCATCTTCCTCAGAGCACAGATAAAAGTACCAAGTTTTGGCCAATTTCTCAAAGGGAACTTTCCAGGCTCTGGGAATCCTATTGACCAGTCCAAAGGAATTTTAACCAAGGGCAAGGAACCAATTAAGTATTAATAAGATGAGTGTGCCCACCCCCAGCCCCGGGAAGCCCCTGGGAAGTTGTGGACAAAGTCAAGCAACCCATGCTGATGGAAGGAAGGGGGAAGTGGGGCAGGTAAGCCAACTGTCTGCACAGTTCCCAGGCACTGCCCAGCATCTTTTAACTCTCCTGAAGGGACCAGCTCAGAAACAGGAACACTTCAAATCACTGAGGTTTGTTTGACTGCCAGATCTGAGTTTGAATCTAAACTCTGCCACTTACTAGCTCTGTGACCCTGAGCAAACCACTCAACCTCCAGGGGCTCCAGTTTCCTTCCTTGTAAAATTGGGTAATAGCAATTTGGACAAAGGAATATGAGTACTTCAAGAGATAGTGGATTTGGAGGGCCTTTACACACTTGAAATCCTGGGAATACATAATGGTTTCTGGCACCATGGAGGAGTACGAAAATCACTGGCTTCAAATCAGGCAGCTCTGGGTTCAAACCCTGGCCCTGTCACTTTCCAGCTGTGTATTTGTAGGCAAATCCCAACCTCGCATCCCCCAAACCATTGTCTGTAAAATGGGAGTAGTGACACCTATTTTGCAATCCATTGTGAAAACCAAATGAGATAATTTGCAGAAAGTCCCTAGCACCTGGTAGGATTCCAACTAATGGTCCAGCCTCCACCCACCCAGGTCCAAAGTTATGTATCACAACATGGATAAACCAGGATCCACAAAAGGTAACAGTTCATATAATGGGATCATGCCAGGAGCCCTTTAAATGGTCAGCTCCTTCCCTGGCACATTCCAAGTAGGAGTCACACAGTCAAACCTGGGGAAGATCACGTCTCACTTGTAAAGTGACACCCAGCCTCGTGTGGGAAACCCATGTGGGTTTCAGACTCTACTCACTGCTACATTTTCAACAATAAATTATACCTTATTTATGTCCTCAAGATACTTCCTAGACATGACAGACTTACTCCAAACAACTCTTTGAGGTCAGCAGGTGGGGGGTGGGGGAGAAGCTATAGGGGAAAGTAGGGGACTGGGGTGACAGGAGAGAGAGTAGCAGATGCAGTGCAACAGCTCAGGCCTCACCGTTCTGCTCCCCACCCATGCCATGGCCTATGTACAAAGGAGTAGAGGACTTCCTTCCAAGCTCTCCATGGAGCGCCTATCCGTCCAGACAGCTGGTCGACCACAAATAGCCCGTGGGGCTCTTCAGTCCTGCACACAAGGAACCTGCACCCCCAGACACCGTCTAACCAGTGCCTGCCCTGTCCCAGGCATGTGCACTCCAATAGGGAGGAAAATTCCCTAACTGTCCTGTGGACACGGGGCAATGAGCGGCTAGGACCAGGCTGTGATCTGACGGAACTTGCCTCTACTCCTCCCTCACTGGGGATGGATGCTTGAGGGGGCCTTGGGGATGCGGCTCCCACCCTGGGCTGCTCTGTGTCTGTCCCAGGCAATACCAGAACATCGTAAGAATCCTGGAGCCAGCCCTACTGGACTCCAGGTGAGAAAATGCTCTCTCAGGAGCCTCAAATTCTCAACACACCGCTATTCTCTCTTCCTGAAACACAAACCCCAGTCCCACCACCTCCTTCTTGCCTGGTTAATCCCACTCATGCTTGAGGGTTCAGCTTCAAAGTCGCTTTCTTGGAGAGACATTCTCTGACCTTCCAGAGGTCTGCCCTAATCACCCCAGAACTCTACCTTAATCACCTTTCAGAGTTTGTAGTTAGTAGTATATGTGGGTGGTTACCTGTTTAATATCTGTCTCTCCCACCAGACTGTCAACTCTTTAAAGGTTGGGTGAGGGTCCAGTTTTCTCATTCTTGTATCCCCCAAACCTCCTGATGCAGAGTGGGTGCTCAGCAAATATTGGGGAAGGAAGAAAGGAGGGAAGGAGGGAGGGAGGGAGGGAGGGAGGTGGGGGGAGGGAGGGAGGGGGGAGTACAATCAAAGGGTGTCATCTTTTCCTTTTACTGATCCCAGCCTCCTTTGACCTGCCTTCCCAACAGGCAAGACCTGGTCCCAGGTGGCCTGCCCCTGTCTGTCACCAGGAAGAAAGGCAAAGCAGAGGAAGTCTCGTTTCTGTGTAGCCTCAGCCCCCACGCCCTGCTCTGTCAGTCAGGCTTCTTGGTGCTCCAGGCTGCTGCTCTACCAGGCTCTCCTTGAGATCAGGCAGGGATCCCACTGCCAGGGCCTGATCCCCTCCGAGGAGAACTTGGCTCGACCGGCCCCCAGAGCCTCCCCTGCGTAGCACACGGTGCTGCCCACAATTCCTCCTACCGGCAGCGTGCTTCCCTCTCCCATCTGCCCCTGGCCAGGGCTGGACCTCAACACTGAGATTAGGTTCTGTCCTGCAGTCAGTGTGGAAGCTTCCAGAAGCCCCACCCCAGGTGCTCAGCTGGGGGAGGCAGGTGGGCACAATCTGAGGTCACAGAACCTTGTAGCAACAGGCTCCATGGGCTCTGGCCCTGGACCATGGCTAGTGGTGAAAGCAGAGCACAGCCTTGGGGCAGCACATCAGGCCATTTGTTCTGCCTGGGTACTTTCTGCTGAGTTTCTGGGCCTGGGAAAAAGTCTGCCTACATGTATGTGCTTCAGGGTGTCCCACCACCATATGCTCTGCATGTGCCACCAGAACGAGGAAGAAGCCTCTGCCTTCCCGTCTGGATGATCTTTACTGGATGTTTCTTTCCCTCGGCCTGCACCCCTTGCCCCTCCCAGCACTCTCATAGCCTCTCTCAACCCGTCCCCCCAGGTGCCCCCATAGTTGAGCTCTCATCATCCAGTATTTATTGCTCAGACTAGATTCCCCAGCAAAGCGTTGGTCTGTCTGATTTCTGCAGCATCCTCAGCCTCTAGCCAGGTGCCTGGCATTCAGTAGGCACTCAATAAATATTTATTGGGGAAATAGCAACAATTTGCAAAGGCAACTTCACTTTGCCCTATTAGGTACTGGTGACTTCTTCTTTAATATGGAAAATCATTTTCTCCATTCCCTTTGGAAACCCTTTGCACTAATATTCAAAGCAATGCTGCATACACAGTGCACAGAGTCCTGTGATACTAATTTCTATCCCATAACCTAGAGAGACAACTAAGTGTTGCAAGGTTATTCAAAACTCCTGCCCCTTATCCTCTGACTTCTCCTTAGGGGAAAATTGCACAGGAATACATTTCCTCATCTGTATGTTAAAGCACGGTTATAATCCACCTATCATGATTGCAATTTTGGGAATCAAAACGAAGATCCAAAACAGCAATGTGATCTACATTTTAGCCACATACATTATAATAAATTAAGTCAAAGAAAGAGTTCTGCATTAACTACCTCTCTATTCCTTTAACACCCCGTAAGAACACTGAAGCCGCCCTCCATAAGAGCCCCGGCCTTCCCTGCACGGCCGGTTGCCCCACAACCTGGAGAGGGAGATTACAGAAACGGCTGCCGGGTGGAGGTACCCCTGGAGCACTGGCCAGAAGGGGGCTTCTGCATCATGGGTTCAAAGCCACACAAGGCCAGAGAGAGGCCCCAAGCCACGCTGGCCGAGGGCACACACCAGCCCAGTGGGCAGCTTGCTGCTGGAAGGGATTGGCCTGACATTTGTGGTCACCACACCTCAGCAGAAGTGGACTCATGAAGCTGCAGGACACGCACAGGGACTTTGCCCACATCCCTTTCCAGTTCTGGTCCGCTGTGTCTTCGAGATTGCCAACTTTCAATCACACGAGGTTTGCATTTCTTCAATTTGTTTTTAACATTGATGAATTCCGGGCATTTCCCATCAAGTCCAGGTTCCCAGCTTCTCCTGAGAGAGTGACGTCACCACGCTGAGTTCACCTTCCGCAGGAGCCATGGCTGCTGGGGCTGGGCAGCGGGTGTTTTCTCCCCACCTGGCCCCTCACTCACACGCACTACCTGGCCGCCCCATCCTGCAGGCATCTCTCTGAATTTTCCAGTCAGAGTTGGCCCAGAACCCTTTCCACTGCTAAAAAAAATTGGCCTTAATAACCTCAGTGGAGCAACAAGGCAGAAGCCCACAGACTAATTCCCATAATTATGATGGGCCGATTATTTCAAAGCCAGAAACGATGGTGGGGTCAGGTACACAGAGGTCTTCAGAGGAAGAGGGGGAGAAGCGTACTTTAAAGTGATAGCAAATATCCTTTGATTCTATGCTATGATACCAAATTGCATCCAGAAACGCTGAAACGCGCGCTCACAACCTTCGTCGAATTTCAAAGAGGCCTCAGCAGGAAGGGCCATGATCAGAGGGAAAGATCGAGCAACCTGAGAACCAGGCAATTTAAAGACCACATCCCGGGCCTCGGTGGCCGGGCATGGGAGAAGGGGACGATGACACATTCCCCACATCTGCTCCAGGCTCCGGCCTAGGGAGCTCCGGCACGCACCGCACCCGATGACACTGGCCTGTCTCTTCCAGGCTGAGAATGCCCACCTTCTCCTTCCTGCCTCTTCAAGTGCTTCCGGTCACAACCCATGAAGCCTGGCCTCACCACCCCAGCACATTCCCAGCCTCTTGGCCTTTCCGGAGCATTTCTATACAATTACGTGCCGCTAGGGGTTGCTCACTAATTTTTATCATGTGTTTTGAGTCCAGCCTGCTTACCAAGAGTACCCCATGGGGTTGCCTGTCTGGTGGTCACCTACAAAGACTAGCAAAGGGCCGGCCCACAGAGTCACTCAATAAACACATGTTGGTTGACCTTTCGTTTGTGAAAGACACCCGTCTGATTTCCTCCAGCGCTTTCTTACTAGAGCTTCTTGAAGGAGAAAGGCACATCTGCCTCGGTGGCTGAAAACACTTCAGAGTCTCTGGCCTCGTTTCTTGCTGGATTTGCGCCCCCACTATTTCCTTAAATGTTCTCCTCTTCCTGTAGCTCCTGGGTTAATTCACTCAGCCAGCACATGGGGTGCCTACTTTGTGCCAAGCATAGTGCTACGGACCGTGGACACAATGGTGAGTACAATAGTTGGTGGCCCCCGTCAAGCAGCTGCCCAGGAGCATCGGGGTGGACGGCGAAGGAGGCATTTGGGACCTTCCTGCACCGTCTAGTGAGGTGCCCTGTTCTCTCCACATGCCTCATTTGTCTTCTAGAAAGAAGGCCATGACAAACATTCGGACAGCACCCACTTTTCCTGCTCTTGCCCCACTGTGGCTAAATCTCTTGACCTCGGCAGAGTTCTCAACTGAGTT
>JAQZBX010004397.1:13720-26220 GCA_029593785.1 Cabassous unicinctus | reverse complement strand
AAGCACCTGGCTGCATAGTTAGTAATCGGAAACAGATTTATTTTTATTAGTGTATATGTGGGCAAAATTTCTATTAAAAAAAAAGCTATGCTGAAGTTTCAGTGATAAGGATGCAGGCAGTCGGTGGACACTTCTATTTTATACATTTCTACTTATAATCCGCCCCCCCCCAAATATCTTCATGCCAGATGCAGTGATAATGCCTCCAGAAAGAAGGCAATCATTTGTTTGTGAAGTCCATCTTGGTAGATCCAGACCTCAGCCTCTGCCACCCCTGATGCAACAGAGGAAAAGGGAATTCACCAGTGATAAGGAAGGAGGAATTCACCGTTCAACGTTTCCACCAATTTCTGCTTCTGCCCACAATGAAGGTTTTTAATAATGATCCTACTTCAGATCAGCAACTAATCCTGCAAGTTTTGCCCTTCCGGGTCCAGTTACTTTTGGAAGGGACTTCAGTCCGTTCATTAAAAATCATGGCACATGCTCACTCGCCGATTCAGTCACCGAGGAAAGGCACAATTACTGTTTGGCTTGCCGAGCGTTATGATGAAGTAGAAAAAATGGACTGATGGGAGGAGATTCGTGGAGCTAGTCTCACCTTTCTCTTTCGGCTAGGGCGTATTAACCTGCCAGAGCCAGGGGCAGCGCAGTTCTTTGTCACACGCCACTTATAGATTAAACCCGTGCTCCCTTCCACACCTGGCCCACCTCAGCCACGTGCCCGTCCTCTCGGCGGGCTGCAAAGAATCACACAGCCTCACGTCCTGTATAATTAAATCAAATCAGGCTCACACCCTGTAGCTCTCCGCCATGTTTCAGCATACCTAATTAAGCTTCCTTAGGCAAACTTAATTTGGAACTCAGTTTTCTTTTCAGAGGAATGGGGCCCCAGTGTTTCTGACCAGGTCCTGGTCACGGACCAGGTAGTGGGATTCATAGATGTTGGAGGTAAGAAGAGTGATGGGAAGAAAGGTCCTGGTTTGGCCACGGCCTGAGAAGACTCATCCTCACAACCACAGCCCTGTGCTTCCACCTCCTTCCAGAGCCACCCAGGGAATTGCCCCAAGGGTCTGCAATTGCAGCCAGAGGGTGTGGCCCTCATCCCTATAACTGTGGCTTTTGGTCTCCTGGGTCCCTTCTCACAGAAGCTTGAGGATACTAGGGGCCAAATATGATGCCCTTCCCTTCCGTGGGCAGTAAGCGAATGGCCAAGAAACTGGCTCTGGAGACACCAGCCATCTTGAGACTGGGCTAGGTCTGCAGGCGTGGGAGACTTGGGTTTGCCTAGGGTTGAGGAAGGAACCCATGACTGTTGTGTTGTTAGTTGGTGATTTCCTTTTCAGACTGTTGGGGTGACAGTGCCCTACAGCCCTGTTCCCCTGAGAACAAGCTATGGATGTTGCTTTATTCATTCATTCATTTATTCATTCATTCCATAAACATAAACATTTACCACTTAAAGTGCTGGGAAATACAATGGAAAGCAAAACACACAAGGCCCCTGCCCTCATGGAGCTTGTAGTTTCCCAGGAAAGGACGAAACTAGTCAAAATAATTACCCAGATAACTAAATGTTGGGGATAATGGCTATGAAGGAAAAAAAAGCTTGGGCAATTTGGGGATCATAATGCAGACGACCCCATTGAAAACGGGGGCTCCTGCCTGTTTTCCTCTTGTTATTGTCACCTACTGGGAATATAGTCATAATCGGTTAGCTTCACATTCGGTATCATTTAGCTTCCTTCATTGCTCTAACTTAAAGGGTTCCAATTGTTTCTCTTTTGAATTGTCTTATCTTCTATTCTTTTAACCTTATCTTTTAAACGTATTCCTTTAATTTTTCTTCTTTCTTTTTTGTACTACCTTTTAAAAAATGTTTTCCTTTAATGATTACTATTTTTTGTTTTTATTTTTTATTTTTTTCACCCCCTCCCCCATGGTTCCCTCGTCTGTCTGCTCGTCTTCTTTAAGAGGCACCAGGAACCGAACCCAGGACCTATCATGTGGGAAGTGGGTGCCCAATTGCTTGAGCCACATCCACTCTCCCCTAGTAGTACCTTTATAAATGTTTTCTTTAACCCTTTGTCACTGTTCTTTAAAATTTTAGCTCTGTCACATTTTATCCTTTTGAATCTCTAAGCTTCCAACCTTACTTATTTTAATTTGAGTATTTTGTTTTTAAAAATGCTTGTTTTATTTTGTTGTGTTATCCATTCCTAACTGGTTATTTTAAATCCCGATAATTTTTATTTTATCCTTGCTAATCTTAGGTTTCTCAACTCTCTCCCTTAAACTTTTAACTTGTTGGTCTCAATTAGTTAATGTCTTGCTTTTATCTTTTGTTTTCTTTTCATTGTCTTCACTTTTGTTATTTTAGGTCTGGTCTTGTTTGTTTCCTAACAAGAGGCAAGAGGTCTGGCATAAGGACCCTGGAGGCAGCGCCTTTTCCCTCCCAATGTCCCTGAGATTGCCCCTCCAGTTCCTGTTAAATGATGCTCAAATTTTTGATAATGGTTCTTGAAAACAAAACAAAACAAAACAAAAAAACCCACCTCCTAAGCTAGTTAATTAGGGAAAGCCACAGGCAACAAATCCTTCTTAGGCCAATAGTAGAGCACCTCAGCTCCGCTGTGCTCTCTTTAAGTGGGGGCTATTCCCCCACATCATGCTCATTGTAGGTTCTTTAACAGAGATATCTTGTCTTAAAACGTTTAATCTCTGGCCCCTCTGGTGCTGACCTGGGAGAAGACCTGCTCTGGAAAACCTCTGGTCTGAAAGGATGGGTATAGTTGAGCTTCCTGCAGAGCAGGTTGAGGAGGCTCGGCCGCCTGGTAAACCGCACCAGCAGCAGGTGCCTTTGCTTGCTGGATGGTCTGAAATCCCTGCTGGGGCCTGGCTTATCCACAATTGGGTTTTGTTTTGATCCTTTTCCCCACACAGAAATAGCTTCCTTGTTGGGTTTGGTTTTACCTGATTATAAACCTCATATATGATAATTACAAAAAGGTATAAACCAAGCATACGTATAAGAAAGGAAAATATCAGTATTAACTCTTCTGCACTGAGATAATCATTCTTAATATTTTTCTTGATATCCCTTCAGATTTTTCTATGAAAAATGCATGTCTAAGTATATTTTCATTTTGACTAAAAAAAGAGGATCATGTCAAAAATAGAGACCTGTGCTATCATTTTCAACAACTGCACAGGATTCCACAGTAAGGGCTGGATCCTACTTTCCTCAACCAATTCCTTTTTAACTGCATTTAAATTGTTTCCAAAATGTTACCATTTAAAACTGAGCTTCAGTGAATATTCTTGGTCAAATATCTTTACTTGATTCTCTGATATATTTTTTTAGAACAATTTCCTTAAAGAAGAATTGCTAAGACAATGAGTAGGCATTTATTTTGGGGGCTTTTGACATGTTTTGCCAAATTACTCTCCAGAAACTTTGTGTAAATATAAACACCTACTGGCAGACAAAGAGAGCATTTGATTTCTCCTAACTCTAAATAACATGCATTGTTATCAATCTTTAAAAATCTCTGGCAAACTGAGGAGCAAATAAATGCATAAATAAAACAAAAACATGTTTAATTGTTTTCTTTGATTGCTAATCAGGTTAAAAATATTTTCATATGCTTATTGGCCTTTTGTTTTTCTTCTGGGAATTACACATTCATATTTTGAGACTCTTTTGGCATCCCTTATTAGAAACAGATGTACGGGGTCAAAACTTCTTTAGGTCTCGGTCTCCTTAAGATAACAGTAGAAATGTAAGCTCCATGAGGGCAGGAATCTGTACTGAGGGAGCCCAGAACATGCCTGACAGAAAGTAGGTGTTCAATGGATATTTACTGAAAAGAAAGAAGGAATGAGGGAGGGAGGGAGGGAGGGAGGGAAGAAATATGACCTCTCTCTTAGAGCCGTGGAAGAGGTAATACTTATAAAATGTTTTGCACAATACCTAACAGATAGTAAACACTCACTAAATAAGAGCTCTTAGGAACTTGTTTGGCAAATAATTTTTCCTTTTTAGGGGTGCTATTGTTCTTTTTGATTGGTAGAAATTGTCACTATACTAAGAATATTAACTCCTTATCAGCCAAATTGCTTAACTGGGTTTCCTTTTATCTTTATAACAAAAAAATAGACTTTTCCAAAAATTCAAAAACAAAATGAAACAAAAAATCCAAACGATACAGAAATATATTTTGAAAATTAATAAAATTACCCTCAATCCCACTGCTCAACTGGTCTGCAGAGAGAGAAAGAGAAGCAGAAAAATAGTGACGAAGAGGCGAGAAATCCTTTGGCCCCAAGAAAGAAGGATGGGAGAGTGGATGCCTTGCTCACCAGTGACCCCCACAGTGCCTGGTCTAGGCCACCCGGGGGATGGGGGATGGGGGAGGTTGGGGAGAACACTTGTATTTCTCAAATTCTCTTTTTTGCTTAAGCAACTCTGAGAATGTTTCTATTATTTACACAAAGGATGTAGCCCAAGATACTCTTACATAATTTTCCATAAATAGAATCATACTCTACCTGCTGTTTTGTAGCCCACTTTTTTCATTCAACAATATGTTGTGGGCATCTCTCCAAGCCACCAAATACAGGTCAGCATCACGCTTTTAATAGCTACAGAGATTTCCGCGCCTGTCCTTTGATTATTGATCATTTGGATTTCTTCTTTGAATTGTCTGCTCATGTCCTTTGACCACTTTTCTATTGGAGTATTTGTCTTTTTCTTATTGATTTGCAAGAGCTTTTCTCTTTGTACCAGGAATATTAACTCTTTGTCTACCATCTATGGAGCAAATATCTTTCTCATTTTGCCTTTCGCACTTTATGGTTGGGCTCAGAGAAATATTTTGTGCGTGGGCTGCTCAGAAGTATTTAATTCTTAGGCAGTCAAATTCATTCAACAAATATTTTTTGAGTACCACAGTTTGCCAATATTGTGCTAAATGAAGATGTGGCAAAATCTGTCAACTTCTTGTACAGTTTTTGGCTCTGATGTCACGATTAGCAAGGGCACCCCCTTCACCAGGATTACAAAAATACTTGCTTCTATTTTCTTCTCGGTCTTTATGTGCTTCTCTTGGTTTGTCTGTTTTGCCTTTAACTTCTTGCCACATCTGGGATTTATGTTGGCCTTAAGAGTTAGTTAGAAATCCAACTTTAAAAGATGACCGTCGGTGTTCTGAAACTCATCCTCTGCTGGTGACAGCCACAGGTGCAGAGCCTGCTGTTCAGCCTGTACCCTCTTAGTTTGCTGGAGGAGCAACAGAGCCACCTCAGACCCTTTGTCTCTTCCCTAAGAAAAGAAATTCTCTTGAGAAGATCTGAGTCCCCGCTGGCTAATCTGATTAAACTTCATGTTCTGTGCTATGATTCCCTGTCTCCCAGCTTACACAACCCTCTGCCTTTGAGCCTCCTGGCTGCTCCCCAGAGAAGGTCCGGTCAAGTTTGCCCTCTCTCCCCGTAGTGGTCTCGTCCTGCCCACTACACAGCTTGACCGCTAACCACTCGCCATGCCCCATGGCAGGGGGCTCCTCCTCTGGTCTCTCCCTCCCTCCCCGGCTTGAAGGGTACCTACTCTAGCTAGCGCAAACCCTCCTCACCCGTACCCCAGCCAGGCCCGCCCTCATTCCAGAGGGTAGGCAGACCAGCCCACCATGTCCATGCAGTCCAGAAAAACTAGATCTGCCAGACTCTGGACAGGCAATTCAACCTGCAGTTGCATTTTCATTTAACTTCTAGCTGCTTAAGGAAAGTGGCTCTATTCTCCCTGGAGTATAACACCCAACGACTAATGCCCCCGTCATGGAATCTAACCAGGTGGGGTCCTTCCATCAAGGACTTGAACACGTCAGCTCTGTCCATGAGCTGAACTCTAAAGTGTCTATGTTATTAACTGAATAAATTCAGCCCTTTTGGACTTGGCTTTTCCCCAGCCCTCAGTCCTGCTAAAATACTCAGCAGTCCTGAGGTAGCTCCCCTGGATCCATACCCCTGGGGACCCCAATGTGGAAACTACCTCCTTTGAAGCCTTGACACTAAATAAGCGTGGTCCTCGGAAGCTCTGCGCAAGACACAGAATTATTGTGAATCGAATTTTATTTCCCTGTTGACTTGCACGAGCATCCCAGGGATGCGTTATTCTCAGTATTGACTGGTCTTGGAAAAGCAGATTATGTTCACAAACTGAGCTAAGTCAATGGAGCAGACAAGGCCCGGGCCCATGAGGAAAGTTCAAATATAACGGGAGAGCAACACATGCAAGTGAAATGCAGCCTGCCCGCCAAGCAAAGAGAGAAACCAGAGCCTCTGACATGCAGGGATCTGAGCGCAAACACTTTCAAGATCTGTCAAGTGTGCGTGGCGATAAGAGCTTGAGCTGCGATGTCAGATAAACATGGGTTGAATCAAGCATCCGCCATTTGCAACAAGTGACCTTAAACGGAATGTCTCCAAGCCTCAGATTCCTGTTCTATGAACCGGGAATGATAGGTAACATTTCCCATGCCGGGTTGTTTTGTTGAGCACATGAGATGAAACACATCCAGGGCTTCCTATGGTATATGGCAAGTATTAGGCTTTTGGTAAATATGGGTGGTGGTGGTGGTTATTATTATTTGGCATCTAGTGGTTAATCCCTTTAGTTAACAATGAGGGGGGGTGCTTTCCATAGAGTAAATAATCAGCCCTTGATATGCAGTTTTTGAGTTTGAGACTCTGCTCCCAGGGTGAAAAGAACCTCTGAGTGACACATCCAGACACACAACCTTCAGTCGTTCATCCTAAACAGCTTCCAACAGCACTCGCAGGAGGGCCACGGGAGCTCAAGGCTGGGAGGGAGCTCAGAGCACAGCTGGGTTCCCTTCCATTGTGCAGATGGAAGAAGCAAGGGTCTGAGCGTGAGGAAGGGCCTACAGCAAGGTTACGGCACTGCTGGGATAAGAACCCAGCACCGTCTAAAATCTCACTGAGATTTCGGACCCAGGTCTGAGCCTTCGGCTGCCGAATCTCGCCGAGATTCCAGAAACAGGGCTGAGCTTTCGGTTGTGACACTCACATCCCTCCGGCTGAATCTCAATGAGATTCTCAGGCCAGGGTAGCCTTGGGTTATCAGAGGCATGACCTAGCCCTTCGCGGGGGAACAGCCTTTCCTGAGCTGTGACGTCAGCTGGCATTTAAGCCTAACCCCGAGGAAATACCTGCTCCTGGAGGAATGAGTTGAAATATTCTAAGAAATGGTTTAGAAGAAGAGTCACCTCTTTAGTAAAAACTGCTTGCCCCATAAGGTAGGCTTGTGTGTACTTCTGGACGGAAGGTCATCTTGCCATAGGCTCCTGAAGACCTAGGGTGGAGCTGGTGAGCTGGGGTGGTGGTGGTGCTGTACACTTGCACCCACAGACACCTCCAAGTCAGCCATGGAGGGACCCTCCACTTCCTCTTCCCTCTTCAGCCTGCCTGGTTCAGCCATGAGACCGTGGATTTTCACCATATGCTTTTGCTGGATCTGAGTCACTCAAGGTCAAGAGGAGTCTAGTCTCTAAAGACCTTTCTCCTCCCGGGGCTACATGTCTGGAGAAGCCCAAATGACTAGTTGGCAATGATAAGAGAGCCCCATAAAACTTTAAAAATGTATAAGGCAGCTTATGTGTAAGGAAGTTTGACGTAAAGTCAAAGATTAAGTTGTGCAAAGAGGAAACATAAATTCACATTATTTAAAATGATATCATGGTCATCTACACATATACACACATCTGTCTCCTTTATCCAAACAGGTAGGACTCAACATAGGGCCTGTGAAGCAGGTACTGTATATTGAATCAGTTTTCCTGTTGATTGTGATTGTTATTAGAGATGAGAGGTCTTTAACTATATCAAGTAAATGCAATAATGTGGCAATTTATTAAGTCTCCCTATTTTAAGTGGAAATTAGAATTCTATTTCCACAGCATTTAAAAAAATTAAAAAGTATTAAATATGAGTGAAAATAGCCAGACTTTTTTATCTAAGGCACCGTAACCTAAAGGTGCAAAGGAAAACAACAATGGGACCAGCTAACCAAGATTAAGCAGGCTGGAGCTGCCCGTCAGGGTCTTGCTACCTGCTGCCCACTTACTCCACCAGAAGACACCCCCCCACACAGACCGCAGGCAGCAGGGGGCCGAGAAGGGGCAACTGGCCCAGGTGCTCTGAGCCTCAGGTCCCCCGTGAAATGGGCACCCATCGCATCCAGACAAGTGAAAACATCTCCCTCTTCAGCAGCTCATATTTTTCTATAAGTTGAAGAGAAACGCAGTTTCTCCAGCGATTCAAGATACCTTAGGGAATGAGCAAATGAAGGTCCGCCCCTAATTGATTGCACATGGCTGGTGGGGACATCGCTGCAAACTCAGGAAGGGAGGCTTATGGGGAGTTGTTGAATCTTAAAACTTTACACGTTGAGTTTCTGCATGATATACGTGGAGAGGCATGTGTGCACACACACAAACACACACCACCCCCGACACAAACACACACCAAAGCGGTCTCCTTTGGGGAAGAAAGAGCTTAAAGTACAAGAGCCCCAAATAAACCAGAACCCCACGACGCCCTCTGGGGCAGCGCCTCGACGCCTCGTTTCCGGGCTGCGCAGATCTAGCCCCCTCCAAGGCGCACGGTAGGCGTCCAGGCTACATCTGGCCGCTCCGTTACCAGGAGGGATGCTCACGCACACTGCAGTGCTCCTTTAAAGGGGAAGAAAGAGCGGGCCTAAGTCAAAAGTCTCCTTTGGTGATAAAGATTACCGTGTAACAATGGAGTGAGCCGTGTCGGAGCTGCCCCTCGCTCATCCACGCAGGCGGCGTCCCCCGGCCTGCTGGGTCATTGTGCATAAGGAATGACCCCGGCAATGGGAAGCCTATGGGTGGCTTATGCATGTTGTGATAAAATGTAAATGCACTGGAAAGGTCACCGCAGACTGATCGTTACCACTGTGCAACTCTGACCAATTTGCCATTCAAGGGCATCATCGATGACTCAACCCATTCACCAAGCCTCTTCAGCTCACACGCACGGGGGCGCACACCCTCGGCCGCTCGGCATTGTGGCTGCCAGTGTCTCTCGGCGTGCGTGCGTCCTGCCTGCAGACGCTCTTTCTATGGCATTTAAGGAGAGGGAAGGAGAGGGGAGAATTGCTTATTTGGCCAATAACCCCCAGCCTTGGAAGAGGCATCCAAACCCCTGGGCGACATCCCCTATGCACTGTGGAGCCGGAAGCTACCCCAGCAGCAGGATGCTCTGAACAAGCAGTGCACTGCCCCATCCATGGTGAGTAGACCGTAAAGGTGAAAGCACCCACTCTGCAGGTGGCCCCGGACGGCACTGCCACAGGGTCCATGGAGCATTCAGTGCCTTCAGAAGGCCCAGCACTCTGGCCTCTGTCTCAACTGCTTTGCCTTCCGCATGTCACTCCCTCCCCCATAAGTGCCTCTACTGCCTTCCCTGCACTTGCAGCTCCCAGGGCCACACAAGGAGGGATTCATTCATTCATTTAACAGCCTTTCACCAAACACCTACCCTGTACAGGAATTAATTAAATCCCAGCTCGCTGCTCAGTGAGAAATAGGAGGCCTGACAAGCAAGGATGGGGATCCTCAGACCCTCCCACCCTCCCTCCAACCCCATGCCCACCCATGGACGGTGGGCTTCCGGAGGAGTGTGTGGCGATGCTTGATGATGTAGGTTCCTGGAAAGTGGGGCAATGAAGGAGAGCTTCGTGGAGGAAGGGGCAACCAAGCTGAGCCTTAAGAGGTGGGTAGACATTGGACAGGGCAAGAGGACAGAGGACATTCCAGAGAAAGAAAACAGAGGGTGTCAAAGGACAAAGATATTTCCAGGAAGGTCTGGGATCCATGGCATGAGTAGTGGGTAAGGGGAAAGGATGGCAGAAGAAATGGCAGGAAAGGTAACCCAAGGATCCGGTTCCCCAGGAACCTCAGGAAAGCAGACATCCATTCAGGAAGTTCATTCAACAAATACCTACTGAGCACCTACATCTTTGCATCATTATGGAAGCTGCTGGCATTCCTAGCAAGGACAAACTTACTACTGCAACTGCATCCTGATGCTTTTGACTGCCTTACAAAGATAGAGCAAGCACACTTCCCATTACTGAAACCATCCCAAAGCCCAGCCTCTCTACTCCACCTCCACTGGCATCTGTCTCCCACTGTGACTGCCTGTGTCGTATCTTCCCTCCACAAGGATACATGCTTTACACATGTACACAGCCACCGCCTCAATGGTGAATACCAGCCTGACTGAGTCCTGGGAGCTGGGAGGATTTTCTTCAATCAGAGACCCCCATGATGAGTGCCCTGGTCTGGAATGAATCCGGAAACTGCTCCCAAGTCCTGCGCAATCCTGGGCAATCCCCCTGACCCCCATGGGCCTCGGCTTCCTTATCTACAAGAGAAGGCATCTGTAGATTACCTCTCCAGCTGATGATTCTCCAGTTGACACCCCAGTGTGCCCACTTGTTTCTTCAGACACTAGCTTAGTTTCCTCCCAGACCCCCTTCTCCACCCCCCTTCCCAGTACAGCGCAGGAATCCTACAATTGTTTATTCATCCATTTATTGAAGTTATTTACTGAATACTGACTTTGGGGCTCCAAGCACCAGAGACTCCTCAGACAGAGGTAATGTCCTTCTCCCTGGAGCTCATCACCTGCTTTGAACTGCCAGAATCCCTCACTCGTGACATCTCATGCTTCATTGCCTGTATTTCATGGCCAAGGTCTCACTTGATTCCCACATCCATCTATAAGCAGGCCTGGCAAATAGTCAGCCTAATTAAGTAATGTAATAAACGAAACACAAATAGTTGACATTGCTTATTCAATGCCCTGACACTAGAAAAACGGCTAAGCCAGGACCAAAGTCTTCTGGCTCTTGGCTTAGCTCAAGGCACCTGCTGAAGAGCTTCTGGCCATAATGTATGATCATAGGAAACATCCACAAAACCCATATTCTGATGTGCTCATGGCATATTGTCCAAGAGACTCCTTTGTGTTCTGAAAAAAGGGCCTCAGAAAGGCTCTAGAATTAACTCAGGTTATGCCACTGTCTCCCACTCTTGTGTTGTGGGTTTGATGGAAAGACAAAAAGATGAAAGGATGGAGAGACAGATGGAGCCGACCCCACCCCCACAACTAGAGCCGAGTCCAAAGTCCACATGGGATGGGTGGGAAGTATTACCACTGCCTGTACCTTGGATGAAGTCAGGTTAAGTACGTTTTCACACTCCCAGGCAGCAGAATCATTCCAGCTTCACCCAGGAGGCTTCGAAACCCAACTTGCAAAAAAGATAAAGGGTTGCATGAATCTCCACATCAGAAAAAGAGGCCTGCAACATTGCAGGGAGGCCAGGTCCCCTGGGGATGCCAGCTGCTCCGCGGAGCACACTGTGCACTTGTTGGGACACCAACATTTAGCTTGAATGGCCCAGTCCTAACTGTTCCCCCCGGGGGTCTGCCAGCCCTCGCCCAGCCTCTGTCTGCTTTCTGTCTGTCTGTACAGATTTTCAAACCCAATTCCAATCCCAACTCAGAATCAAATATTCAGATTTTTCTAAATAGTGGGTCCACACACCACTCATCATTCACGTGTCCTAGATTAATTTTTTTTCTTAGATTTATTTTTAAGAGAGTTTTTTTAAACTTTAGGAAAGTGCTAAATGTGGGGGCCAAGGTGGGATGAGAAGGGAGGCACAGCCCTCCAATGTCTTCTTTCTGTGCAGCAAAGGCTCCTTCCAGGGATCTGGGAAGGGTTTACAAACTCGCCAGGAAGGGTCCCGGGGGTCTTGAGCTCATCCTACATCCGGGGGTCTTGAGACACTTAGTGCATCATTCCTGCCCCTTGCTGGACACCCGGATCTCCTGGAGTCTTTGGGATGGCTTGGCCAGGTCTGGGGAACATCCACTAAGGGAAGCTTCAGAGACCTCAGTCTCATGATGTGTTGTGTTTTCCCCAAAGGATCTAGGGCCTCTATGTCCAAACATGACCCCGCTTTGATCTATTTCTAAAGATGGGAAATGGTTCCCAAGAAATCCAGCCCTACCACAGGTGTAGGGAACAACACAAGAGAGTCTGCACTTCTACCACCTGGATGCTCCGAAAGGTTCGAAATTATGGATTTGTTTTTCTTCATTCTCTTGGTCTATGTGTCTATAAAATGAGCCTTTTAATCCAGGAAAGCTTGTCACATTTTCAATTTCTGTGCTAAGTAAAACAACAAAAAGTAAATTAGTGTTGCATATGTAATGGACATTAGAAAAAAAGTCTGAAGGAAATTCTATTAAGCCCACTGCCTGGTTACCTCGTTCTCAACACAGGGATGCCTGTTTCTAAAGCAAAGCCTTACATTTTCTCTAACAAAGGTTTTGACGTTCACTAAAATGTCAGCTAAAGTTGCCAATAAATACTTACTCACTGCTGG
>JAQZBX010004397.1:0-13620 GCA_029593785.1 Cabassous unicinctus | reverse complement strand
ATAAAGGTGTGGCTGACTTTGAAATTTAGGCTCATGGTGTCTGAGTCCAGGAACCATTCCTGATAGGGCTGGCTAGTCCGAAGAAAAACTGGCTAGTTATGAAACTACCATAGTATATGCTTTATCTCCGCCGCATTTAAAGGATTTACCTATCTATCCCACTGCAGACCCACTCATTGAGTAAGAGCCAACAGCATATGATTGTGTTAATTAATCTGCTATTGTGAGTAAAGGAACAGCTGCAGTGGTCTCGTGGAGACGTTGTCAAAAGAAAACAATGTAATGTTAAGCCTCTGACTGCATATTCTGTTACAAAGAAGGTTTATGAGAACTTAAATTCATAAATCACAGATCATTTTATAATAATAATAAATAATATCTGACCTTTAAAAGGAAGGTTTGAGTGTTCTTAATTTCGGCTTGAAATATGTTCTGATATATGATATCTATGCTTTAACCCAATTCTTTGTTTTGAAAACAAACATTCCCCAGAAATGATGGGAAGGAGAAGGAGCTATAGAAATGACCTCTGCCTGCACGAGATACATGCCATTGTAGTTCTAACAAAGATCAGAGCCCAAAATATCAAGTTAAAAGAAAAACTTGTTGGCATGCGTCCAAAGTCTCATATAATAAAAATGCAATTTCTAATACTAGGCAGAAATGGAGAGAAAGGGGACATTCATTATGGGAAACACACATATTATTTACATGGGCTTTATCTTTCTTTATGCAGATAAGGCACAGAGAGCACTTTCTGTCTAATTAATATTCTGTGTGCCGCCATGATCCAGCCTTCCCGCCCCCACCCTCACCCAAAATACAACCAATATTCTGGGCCCCTTCCCCCTCCCCCACCCCCATATCCATATTATCCGGTAGGTGAACAAGGCAAAGGAAGGTAGGCTTAGACAAAGGAAAATAAAAGGTTGTGCTCTGCTACTTAATCCAGGACAATAAACTGGTAGCAAAAGTCAGGGGGGAAAACACAAGGCTGATGGAGGAATATAAAGTTGAACTATGGTTAGCGGGAGGTTGTAAAGAATAACATCTTGTGTATCTTCGAAGGGACTTTAAAGAAAATTGTGGGGCTCCCCCAGCAACCCTGAAGAGTGGAGACCCCACACACTGACCTAAGTAGAGCAACCTCTTCCAGCCCATCCTGGGCTTGCGGGATGTGCGATGCTGAACCCTGATTTCCAGCACTGATGATTTCAAAAGATTTTTTTTTTTTAGCCCATGAGTCTATACCCTCAATATTAGTCCATTTCCTTTCTCCCCCATTTTCAAATGGAATGCTGGGAAAGGGGAGGGCAGGAGACGCGGCTGAAGTAGGTCTCAACTGTGAGTTCCTTCCCTTTGTTCCGGGAGATCACAACAAAAGGAAGCTATTTTTAGCTATGGATTGGCATTGTATCACCAGGTTTGTGCATCGACCTGATAATGTGGTGTGGGGGGAGCCCTGGAGCACCCCCCCCCCACACACACACACAATCACTGTAGTACCATTTGTGGCCCAGGAAGGCCAACTTTAAAGAACAATCTTAACCCAGAAAAACTTACTAAACAGGAGATGGGAGGCTTCCTGGCTTATTTTGCCCAGCCTCTGCCCTTAAATGAACAATACCCTGGAGGGCTATTCTTTCTGAAAGTTGCTTCTCTTAGATTCCATTTTAAAGGCTGTTCATGGGATGAAACAATATAATTATCCAAAATACCCTGCCCCTCGAGTTAGGATACTCCAGGACTGCCCATTCATTCTCTGGGAGATAAGCATCATCACCTTTGGCCATGTTGCCCTTGAGCCATGATTAAATTTTCCTCTGGTGGATTTGCAGTTTCCTCCATCCTCCACGTCTTCATACACACACACACACACACACACACACACACACACTCACCCAGCCGCAGACCAAGTCCCATGTCTCCAGTGCCTGCCCACTCGTGTCCCCTGCTAACACCCCCAAAGGCGACTTTGTCCAATAAGCAACCGGCCTGTTAGTTACTGGGTTGGGAAGCCTGACAAACAAAGTCCTCATTATTACCAACTTGTACATTTTCCCTTCCAAATCCAAATTTTTCACTTTAAAATTTAAAAGCCCTTCTTTTCTTATACCAAAAGAAAAACTCTTTAGTGGGCAATCCCAAATACTTGACATTTCCCAGTATTGTGCCCTTGCGAAAAGACACCATCAACTTGGGGAGCCTTAGGACATACTGAGGAGAGAGTGCCCTTTGAATAACAATGCTGCCTTATTCCTACTTACAGGAAGAATATGTGGGAGAAGGAAGAAAATGCCTGCTGTTGGGCAGCCAGAAGTTTCTTTATCTAAGTGTTTAACATCATCCACATGGCAAGGGGGAGCCAATGCGGAGCTTATAAAGATGCTCCTCGAGAGCAAGTTTGAATTCAGTGGTCCAGGCTCTGTTTCCACTGTGGATTCGGCAAGGGGCGTGAATAGGGCCCTTCTCTCCCCAGGCAATCATTTTCTCTTCTGTAAAACAGAGCTTTACACAATGACTCAGAACCAACCAACCACCTGCCAGAGAAGACCAGGCCTGTGAACTCTTTGATTCTAATTTTGAATATTTATGATTCTTTCATCCTGATTAAGGAAAATTAGCCCATAGGATCTTGTCCCATAGTCACATTCTAGGGCATCTCAACAAAGGAAGAATTTAAAGATTGTGTTACCTCAGCAACAGAACTATTTACTGGCCTAATGAATGGTCAGTTTGGTCCAAAAGAAAAAAGAAAAGAAAAAAAAAAACAAGTAATGGCATTTATCCTCCAATAATCAATGTTTGTCCCTGCTGTTTCATACATACTTGAACAGAATAAGATCCTTAGAAACCTTCTAACTCAGTCAAATCTACACTAGGTAAACACAACAGGTTCTCAATGAAAGAATGTAGGTTTGAAGCACATGCTTGACCTTGCTGTGACCCCCTCAAGGAGAAGAGAGTCCGCACCCACTGAGTCTGAAACAATTGGGGGGAGTGCAATACACGATTAAGTATCATATTGGTAATATGATTTTGCTCTGCTTCCTAATCCTTCTAAAAAACATTTCCCTGTTTATTTTTAAAAGTTATTCCATATTTGTTGTAGCAATTTGAAAAACAGAGAAAGTTATAAATAAAAGAAAAGCCAAACCACTACCAATTTTACCACCGGCCTACAAATACCACATGGTTTCATATGCTATTTTTTCTTTCAATAGATGATGAGTATGTTTCGAAGTTATCGTTCTTCAAATACGTGATTGCCACTGCCTACAGAATATTATATCCTATGGCTGTAACTTATTTCATGGTTCTGGGTTTTATTTTCAGTTCCTAGCTGAATTGAGCACCCTCTTTAAGGTCTGGGAGACAGTTCTGGTGACACATTTCCTAACAGCCCCAGGTTGAGCTGTGGGCTTGAGGTTCTCTGCTCTCGCAATTCCACGTGGGGCCTGGTCTTGGTAATACGTTGGGTAAGCAGAGTACAATGTCCTGATTTTTCCATGATCTATTTGTCAAGGAACCTCAGTCAGCAGCCCCAGCACTTAAGCGACTCTGATGCTGCAGGAACTGGATGTAATGTATAAAACGAAGAACAATAATAAGTCAACATAAGCTAAATTTAAGAGTATGTAAAAGCAGTAAGCCAATCTCTGATAAAAAAGAGACATCTTGCTCAAAACCACATTAGCAGCAAGCACGAGCCTGGCCACTTACCTCCTCCGAGGGGAGAAGAAAGTGGTGGGAAGCTACACACGTGCAGCCCAGAACTCTCCTGCTCTGATTCCGCAGGCAGAGCCCTCGACCTTCCCTCTACTTTCTTTCCTTTCAGCAAGGCATAGAGAGAATACCACATGAAAGTGTCTCTGTGATTTGATACTTAGAAGTGTCTGCTGAGACTCTGACTTAAAAAAATAGTTAAATGATTTTCCTTTTTGGAATTTTTTAAGTTAATAATAAGCCTTGCTCCTTGTGGAATAAAAAAGACCACATATCATCCATTAAAGGACTAAGGGAGGAAAAAAAAACAACAACTCCAAATTCCAGTGACGGATCAGGAATTATCTCAAGAAGGGCCCTGCAAAATAGCACAAGGTAATGAGCATTTTCTGGGCTGGGCTTATGGGAATCCAGTGCAGTGCCACGCTTAGAGTTCCAAAACCACCCACACTGTCAAGTCCAGAGGGCTTAAAAGAAAAAGGAAGCACTAAATGTGCATGCAGAGTAGCATTATGCAGCTAAATCTGTGCCCAAGCAGGGTCTGTGCATTAGAAGACCATGTAGGTCTACCTATTTTCATGCAGACTTAAAAGGCATTTGAAAGGAGATGTCAGACCCCGCATGAGGGAGAGTGGAGCAGGACCCAGTGGCAGGCAGATAAATGATACCACCTACAAACGGCTACCTGTGAGATGTCGGGGCTCCCACAGAAGCTCTAAATGAGCTGGGTAATATTTCTGGAGCAAGTTGCATCCTGATATTTTAAGCTGAGAGTTTTATTGCTGCTGAAACCATACAGTTGAAAAGGAAATTGAACAGCCTTCTCTCTAAATCATCTGATTTATAGAAATTGAAATTGATTCATATAATTGGAGACCACTAATTATAGGAGTTGAAGAAGAAAGATTGTGTGCCAGAGTTCTAATTGCTGAACTATCAAAGTTAGTCAAGATTTGTTTCAGGGAATGGGGAAAATTGTCATTTTCTATAGAATGCCAGGGAGTCTGATCTCTATTCTAGTTTACTATCTCTTTGGTCCTCACATAAGGTTTTGTAGGAATAAAGCAATAAGTTTGACCATCCTAAGATGTGCCAAAGGGTCGAACTTTCTAATTCTTTTTTTTTTTTTATTATCATCATGGAAGTAACGCCATCCATTAGAAAAGATATGGAAGAAAGAGAGAAACCAACACGCCACCGCAGTGTTATGACTTAAAAGCCCCACGGTGGTTATTTTAGTGTTTGTCCTTCCAGTTGCTCTACAGTGCATGTCTTTTCACATGGCCAGGCTCATGGGTCTACATTTATGGTGCTTCCTTCTTTGGTTCTTGAGCACGGTCCCAAAAACCATCCTTTTCGTTGCCTGTGTAACTGTCCATGACAGGGATCTGGTTCCATGGAATACCCACAATAGCAGACATTTAGCTCAATTCCGTTTTAATTCTTGACATTTTAAATGATGCTGTAATGAACATTTTCACGCACATATAGCTTTCATCATACTTTGGATAAGTTCCTTAAAATAGATTCTCAGAAGCAGAATTACTGGGTCAATGAGTTTAACATGTTATTACTCCTGATAGGTATTGACAAATTGTCTTCTACAGGATTTCAACCATTTAGAATGCCACCAGCATTATTGGAAATACTGGTTTCCCTGTATCCTTGGCAGCCAGGAGATTTAGTTTTTAATATGCATTATAATTCAATAAGCCAAAAATGGTAATGGATTCTTTAGTTAAGTTTGCAATTTTTGGACACAAGGGCAGATGAGCAGTGTTCCCTATTTTTAGGAGTTTTATTTCCTCTTAGGCGAATTATCGGTACTTGCCCTTTGTCTGAACCGAGGAAATGTTTGTGGAGCACAAGGACCGAGTAGACCAAGACAAGTGATTATAAAAAATACACATGGTGCATTAAACCAAGTGCCCCCTCTCCTTCCCAATGGATAATGAGAGGGTGCCTCCACTGGGCGAGGGGCCCGATCCTCCACAGCTTCTGCCTCTTTGGGCCATCTCTTGTCACTACAGGATCTCCAGTCTGACAATATGAGAAAAGCAGGCGTATAACATGTTCCTCTAAAAACTGAGATTTTGCTAATGAGGTGGACCAAATTAAGAGAAAAAAAACCTGAGAAAATGCCATTAATTTGAAACAACGAAATAAAACCCACAATAGTTTGATTTTCCACTCTACAAACTTTATAGTACTTTACAAACAAAATAATTAATCCTTATAACAAAGAAGAGATATCTTCCCTTTTCCTGAGTCCCAGAAAAATTAAGAGCCACTACAAAGAGTTTCACAGTCATCACTATAGAGACTAAGAGAAGGCAAAACAAAAGGAGGGAAGGGAGGGAGGGAGGGAAAAGAATTAGGGAAGAAGGATGAGTGGGAAGCAAAGAAAAGAAAGAAGGAAAGAATCAAACAAGGAGCTCATGGGTCCTACACAGAGTGGAGCTTTAGGAATGGCTAGAGGATGTCCAAGATAGGGAAATCTATGGAGACAGAAAGTCAATTAGTGGCTGCCTGCCTAAGGTTGAGGAGATAGGGGCTTTGGGAGGCGATAACTAAATGGTACAGGGTTTCTTTTGCGGGTGATAAATATGTCCTAAAATTGATTGTGGTGATGGTGGCACAATTGTGTGACTATACAAAAAAGCATGGATTTGTACACTTTAAACGAGTGAACTGTCTGGTATGCGAATTATATCTCAATAACGCTGTCACACACAAAAATGCTAGCGGTTTGGAGGAAATCGTGAAACAAAGGAAAAGGGCAGGAGTGGGATATTGTGAGCCCAAGGAGACTAGAAGGGTGGGGCAAACAGTTACTTGATACATTAAAGAGCAAAAAAGAGAGGAAACGCCTTACACAGCAAATTTGGGTTTCTGGAACATTCATTCATTCAATGGAGTGTATGGCATGTCTCTCAGGGGATCAGGTGAGGGAGGGGGGTGAAAGAACAATGGTGCTGAACGTGGTGGCGCACAGGGGGTGATGGCCTGGGTACCCAGACCGGGGTCAGGGAGACGACTTCCAAAGGAGTCTCCCAAGGGAGGTGGGAGTTAACCAGGCCAAGGATAGGAGAGGGGCATTCCAGGTAGAGGAAGCAGAACACACAAAGACCCCAAGGAAAGGATGGACGTGTATGCTGGAAGATCTGCGGGAGCCAGTGCAGCCAATGTGGGGGAAACGTAAAGAGAAGCAGTTCCAGAGACAGAGGAGGGCCAAATGACGAAGACCCACATTAGGGGCATGATCAGATCTGCATGTCTGACAGCTCTTTCCGGGGCTTTGGACAGGATGGTGGGCTAAAGGGAGAGAGAGCAGAGAGAAGCTGTATTTAAGAGGGGAGACCACAAGGACCTGGCTATGGAGATAATGGCGCTAATTCAAGAGGTCCTTCAGAGGCAGAAAGACAAGCCCTGGTGGGGGTCTGGGGCATGGCTACCTTAGCTACCTCCTGAGCTCTGGTCAGCTGACTGGCGGGAGTGGGGTGCTGTGTGCCAAGCTGGGGAACACCGGAGAAGAGACCCATTGGGGACAGGGGTTTTGGGACATGCTGGTTTGAGGTATGCGTGGGAAGGTGAGGGAGGATGGGCCAGACTTGACACACTGCACCAGGTCCCTTGTCCACAAAGAACACAGTCAGTGCGCCTGCCTCGTAAAATTGTTATGAGGCTTAAATCCATTTAGCAAGCTAGCACACTGCCTGCCATGGATGCTTGTAATTTATCATCAATCAGATGTGTAGCCTAAACTGCTGGATGCTGGGGTTCAAAATACTTGGCCTAAAGAGAGGTAGGATTCCAGGGCATGAGATTATAGGCAAGCACATGACTCAGTGGATGATGAGGACACTCTCAAACACACAAAGCTGTCTGGGCCACCAGAAAGATCCTGGTGGGAGAAAATAGGGCAGTGCTCAGAGAAGAACACATGCTCACCAAAGACAGGAGATTTGAAAAGAGCATAGTGGGTGTACAACACATACAAATGCATACATTCACATGTACACACATGCACATGTGTTTATGTGCTGTGTATGCACATGTGTGCATGGGTATATACACATATGTGCACACATGTGTGTGAATGTGTGCAGGTGTACATAGACATGCACACCTATGCATGAACACATACGCCTGTACACATGCACATACACATAGGCATACACACATGGACTCATGCGTGCACACATACATACACACACATATAAATGCACATGCATGTGTACACACAAGACAAACTATGAACAAATTTGTGTGCACACTTAAATATGCATGTGAACACATGCACATCCATGTACGCATACACATGAATGTACACATGCATGTACATAGACACATACACATGTATTTGTCGAGTGAATAAATTAACAATCTATGCCCCCTTCCACAGGACAGAGGGCTGCTGGAAGTGGCTTCCCAGCCAGGGACATCTCCCAGGCTCACCCGCTTCTAGCTGGGGCCACAGGACTGATTCCGGGCAATGGAATTTGGGCAAGGTGAAGTCCACCACTTCCAGGTCTACCTTTAAATAGCTCCTGCACCAGCCTCTCTTTTCCTGACAGCGAGCTTTCAATGTCTGGCATGACCTTGGGAACCAGATATTGAAAATGATGCATAGTCCGTTAGCCCGGGCCCCTCAACAAAAGCTCCTCCCCGCAACACTGATCGGATTTTGTGTGAGGGAGAAAAACTGTTGTGTCACGACACTGAGATTTCAGGGTGCATCTACAAGAGCAGCCAGCGTCACCCTAACTTAGGGTCCAAAACCCTAGAGCACCCATGCAGGAATGGGAAGAGAACAGGGCTTCATCCAGGACCTGGGAAAGGGCTCGAGGCGTCAGCTAGTGACAGCAGCTCCGCAGGAACCAGCAGAATCACTGGCCCTGGACGGGCAGATGCGGCCTGAGAAGTGTGGGATCTGGAGAGGGGCAGGGGCCTCTCAGCGCACCCATGGTCACCACATCAGCATGGAGGCATGCCAGCCGGGACAAACATCACCCAGGTGGCTTCAGAGGGTCGCGGAGCAAGACAATCAGACATGCAGGCTCGCGGCATCAGGACAGTTGTCCTTAGATCCTGGGAGAGTCAGACCTGGGAATCCTGAGACCTTGTGTCGGCACTTGAAGGAGCAGATTTCAGGGGATTGTGGGGGTGAGAATAAAAGAGTTGGCGTTTCTTGAGTGCTTGCTATGGAAAAGCAGGTACACTGTCCTCTCTGCTTTAGAGAAGAGAGGATAATGCTCATTTAAGCCTCACAACGGTTAAAAGGTGGCATTGTTATGCTACAGGTTATGGATGAGGGGATGGAGACAGTTTGGGAGCCTGTCAGGTCCTGCCTGCAGGCAGTATCCAGTGGTGCTTGCCCGATTCCCAAGCCCTGGACTTCACTAGCATTGCCATGGGCATGTCGGAAGAACCTTCTATGAGTTGGAGCTCCCAAACCCTGACTTGGCTGCTGGAGGTGGGGACAGCCTGCCCTCCAGGACAGGAAGTAGAGGCAGGAGGTGGTCCAGCAGCAGCCTCAAACAAGAGTGGGGTGGAGTTAGGCCCTAAGGGCCTCCCAACCTGGATACCTTTGCCTGAGAGAACACAGGAAGTCTAGACTGAGTCAGCCCAAATGACTTCACAGCAAACATTTCTTAATATCTGATTCTCACAGTCGAACATAAAACTTTCTCCTGGAAAAAAAAACAAAACACCACACACACAAAAGCAGCTCTTCTGGATGTGACCGCTCAGCAGCGGGGATGGCAAGGCTGACTTCCATGTTTAACCCATCAGATAATGCATTATCCCATCAGAATCCAGGGGGGTGACCCAGCCATCATCAGCGAGAGCCCCTGACCCAGCACTCCAAGCAAATTACCACGTTGTCTAAAAAGTTGAAGGAACCAGCCACTGCAGGAAAACCCTGCTTTCCTCAAGTTGTAAAGGAGAAACATTCTACTAAAGAGAGACTCACTTGAAAGGAAGCCAGTGCGTATTTTTTTTCACGCCTTGGGAGGTTGCTGTTTTAGAAAACGTGCGTATGCTACGTCCCTTTGTGGGGATTCATTCAACACGCTTTTTCATCAATGTGTAGCTGAGCCTCTTCTTGTGCCCTGAACTGCTCTGGGTTCTGTAAATAAGGCAGACACTGTACCTGCCCTCGTGAAACTCATCTTCTAGTGGTGAGGCAGATACCATGTCAGTAAAGGAGAAATAAGACAATTCTGAGTAATTATACATACAGGTGAGATGAAGGTCAAGGGCTGATAACTGAGAGGGAGTTGGATGGAGCTGAGCTTTGACCTGGGATGAGCTGTCAGGGAAAAGCATGGAAATTTAGGCAGAAGGAGCAGGAAGTGCAAAGGCCCTGAGGCAAGAACACATCGGGAGTTTTTGAGGAGCAAGCAGACCAGCAGAGCTGGATGACAGCAGAGCATTGGACCTGAGGTCCTAAGGTTAAGCAGGACGGACTGCCCAGGGCCCGGGAGGCCCGGGTGCAGGGAGCCACTAGAGGCTCTGAGCATTCTTCCCTCCTCTCTGGGTGTTTAAGGGGCTGTTCAGAGGGGCCTGTTGGAGAATAGAGGCCCAAGTGGTCCATTCCCTATTCCAACGAGGTCCCCTGCATCCAACCAAAAGGGACAAGGAGACACAGAGGGAGTCGGTGTTCCTAGTTGCTTTCAGATTTAAAGCCAGACCAACAGAATAACCTCAGAAAGGTATTTTATTCTTTGTTAAGCAATATTCCTTCATGAACAATCGATGTCGAACAGTTTGACATTCATTGCTACCCATTAGAGGCCAATTCTCATTGAATTGTATGCAGTATGTGTCCACAACTCAGCGACATTTTCCTACTTAGTAAATCCATGTGCACCATTTACAGACAAATTAAATTACCTACAATTGTTTACCTACTTTAAAACGTCTCCTAAATGCAGGGCCAGGATCCCCTAAATTCCACTTTTTCTCAGTCCAGATGCCAGAATGCTAATGACCAGAGTCCACAGAATGGACCGTCACTCCAGGGCAAATGGCTTCCCATGGCTCACAGGGAACACGCTTGGGGTCCCTCTGGGAACAAGGGGCAGGCTGAAGACTGGCCACGGGGGAAGGAGGGAGGAGGAGCCCTGCCGCCCCTGCACCCCCAGAGGAAGAGCCAAAGACACCAAGAGCCAGTCCCTTACTTGGCGTGTGGGAAAGCCACGGAAAGCCAACATGCGTTTTTATTCCTCAGAGGACAAACCTTTATTGGGCATTTACAATGTGCCAGATGCGGGCCTAAGACCAGGAAGAGAGAAATGCATAAGGCACCATTCCTGCTCTCGTGGGGCTCGAGGCTTAGAATCCACCTACCAAATGAACAGCACTATAAACTGAAAAGAGTCCTAGGAAAAAAGCCAGATGAAGCTGGGCAGAAGCTCGGAAGAGAAAGAAGATGGTTTTCGGCTTCTAGAAGACTGGACACTTCCCCAGCACCTTCAGATATGGGCAGGATTTGAACATGAAAAGATGGGGAAGAGGAGGCTTTTCAGAAGCGGGGGGCTCTTAAGCACAAGAGAGGACTGGACCATGTATGGGGACCCACATCAGGGTTGGTTTGGAGTCTGGGAACAATGAGTACCTCAACATGCTCCAGGAGACACACATAGATGCACACTGTGGCACTGGCTATGGCAGCAACAGGAAGGAGGGGGGACATCCGAATGTCTACCAATTGAGACAGCTAAAAAAATACTGCAGCATGTTCGTTCTATGGCTATGCTGCACTGACGTGGAAACGAGTGAGCCAGATCTGAGTCATGACATAAGAACATCTTTAAGCCATATTGCTGAAAGAAAAGGAAGTTGCAGAATTACCGGATGGTAACATTTATGGTAAGGAGAAGGAAAGAAAGGAGAAAGGGAGGGAAGGCAGAGAATGAAAAGGAGGCAAGAAACAGGAGGGAGAAGAGGGGAGAGGACAGAATGGAAAAGAAAAGGAGGAGAGAGGGGAGAGGAAGGGAAAAAGGGAAAGGAGAGAGGGGAGCAGAGGAAAAGCAGATGGGGAAGATGAGGAACAAAGGAGAGAGGAAGAGAAAGGGGGGAAGAGAAGGAAAAAGGAGGTTTGACCAGTCTGGGGGTCAACAGGGGGGACCAAGAAAGAGAGGAGTGACACAGAACATCTACTCTCTATCATGCAGTATAATTTAATCATTTCCTTGGTTTTCAATCCCAGCCACTGACCACTGTCTGAATATTTTGATAATGATGACTAATGATGATCCAGAATAGTGATTAATAAAAAATGATCTGCTCCTGTACTCTCTCTGATTGTAAATATCAACCGTAATTAATAGTAATCAATGTTAGCAGTAAGAGAAAATCCAAACTGCTTTAATGCACCACTTCAGAGGCTTCGTGTCAGCATCCTCTCGTGGCAACATATCCGCCCTGAACCCCGCTCTGAGTGGGAAGAGGGGCAGGGAGAAGTTCACACAGTCCGCTGCCTGGGACCCACGAGCACCAGAAATGCCTGCTGGAGGAGGGCAGGGAAGAGTGGACATCAGAGGAACCATGACACAGGAAGCACTGGGGAGCCAACACACGGCTCTCAAAATGTGGGCTACAACCTCCTAATCATTCTACGCTCCCCCAGCCCAGCACATGAGCCTTCAGTTGTTCCTGGCACCTGCCCTGGGACAGTGACCTGTGCTCCTGCTGTGCCTTTTTTCCCACCTGCCCTCCCCTCCTCTGCAGTCCAAATGGTGCTAGACCCCACAGAAGTCCCTTCCTCAGCCCATGTTGTGAAAGTACATCATCTAATAGCTAATCCTAACAAACTGACAAAGTAGAAGCTCATGTTATTCCCATTTTACAGGTGGGACATTTTGAGGACCAGAATGTGTCTTGCTTAAGACCACATAAGCAGGTACTTGGTGAAACTGAGATCTGAGCTGAGGTCTGTCTGGCTCCGTGAATACTCCTCCTAGGAGAAGAAAGAGAGATAAGGACAGAAAGGTAAGTATCATCAAAGAAGTGTGGGCGTGAAGGGCAGTAGGCTAATCATCCAGGGCGTGAAGCAGGGCAGCCAGGGATGGGTAGAAAGCCCCCACAGAGAAGATGGCACTTAAACGAAGATGTGAAGTAGACTTCCTAGGTGGGCAATAGCTTCAGGACACATTGCAGGTTCTTAATAAAGACAAGTGAGTGGGCAGCATGTGCAAAGGCCAGGAGGCACGAGAGATGTGGGACATTCAGGAACTGTAAAGTACCCAACATGGCCAACATGCTCTCCTTCGAGGCAAGGGTTAAGATTCTGAGAGGCAGAGAGGAGGAGAAAGGTAATATGGGTGATGATTTCATTTTTGTCAAGTAGGAAGTTAAGGGCATGCACTAGAGGTGTCCGTTTGATGGTCTCAATAGGAAAAAGGATGGATTTCCTTAAGTCACCTGTGCCTGGAGGAGCATTTATCCAGCACTATACCAGATGACTCGGTTTTCACACCGGAGACTCCTCCATCACGTGTAAACCAGTCATTTATTAATTTTTGCAGCAAGTACTCAACTTCGTTACTCACTTTCGAGATCGCACACCATGTTTACATAATCTTTCTCCAGCTACAGGAGTGGAGCAGCAATATCCCCGGGCAGCCGTCTCGGGGAGATATGGGGAGTAGTTAGGGATGGCAGTGTTACAAGCCTACAAAGCAGTGTAATTACACACATCTGACTCGCCGCTGCCACTCTCGACTGCAGGTACTCCTGGAATGCAATGTCAAAATTTGCATGCAAGATGCTGACCAATAATGTACATTTTAACTTACCACGGCAAATAAAACTCCATGCCATATGGCTGATTAGAAATACTCTCTTCTTTTCTAAACAGCTGGGTGAGTAACAGCCAGGAGAAGC
>JAQZBX010004396.1:0-60514 GCA_029593785.1 Cabassous unicinctus | reverse complement strand
GCTCAAGCAAGTAATTCTAACACATTGTTAAATAAGAGTGGCGACTGTGGACATCCTTGTCTTGTTCCAGATCTTAGAAAGAAAGCCTTTAGCTTTTCACCATTGAATATGACATTAGCTGTGGGTTTTTAATATATATATATACCCTTTATCGTGTTGAGGAAGTTTCCTTCTAGTCCTATCTTTTGAAATGTTTTTATCAAGAAAGGATGCTGTATTTTATCAAATGCTTTTTCTGCATAAATAGAGATGATCATGTGTTTTTTTTTCTTCTTTCAATCTGTTAATGTGGTTTATTACATTGATTGATTTTCTTCTATTGAACCATCCTTGCATATCAGGAATGGAAACCACTTGATCATGTTGCATAATTCCTTTGATGTGTTGTTGAATATGATTAGTAATTATTTTGTTGAGGATTTTAGCATCCAGATTCATTAGAGAGATTGGCCTGTAGTTTCCCTTTCTTGTGGCATCTTTCTTTATGTGGCTTTGGTATTAGGGTGATGTTGGCATCATAGAATAAGTTAGACAATGGTCCTTCCATTTCTAATTTTTGGAAGAGTTTAAGGAGGATCAGTGTTAGCTCTTTCTGGAATGATTGGTAGAATTCACCTGAGAAGCCATCTGGTCCTGGGCTTTTCTTAGTTGGGAGGTTTTTGATAACTAATTCTATCTCCAGATGTAACTTACTTTAAAATTTACCAATATTAAGTGCAAAATTCCAAGAGTTTAAACAAATATATTGTCATGTAACAGCTGCCACAATCATGAAACATGACATTTTCATAACCAACAAATTTGTCTTGTAATAATTTGTAGTCAAACCTTTCACTTCATTTCAGGCCCTGAATACCACTGATTTGCTTCCTGTCACTATATTTTCACATTTATTAAAATTTCTAAATGAAATGATACAGCATGTGATCTCTTTTGTCTGATTTCTTTCATTTCACATTAAGCTTTTGAGAAAATACTACTTGTATTAGTCAGCCAAATGGATGCTGATGCAAAATACCAATAATAAGTTGGTTTTTATAAAGGGTGTTTATTTGGGGTAGAAGCTTACAGTTACCAGGACATAAAGCATAAGTTTCTTCCTTCACCAAAGTCTGTTGCCATGTATTGGAGCAAAACAGCTGTGGACGTATGTCAGGGTTCAGGCTTTTTGGGTTCCTCTCTTCCCAGGGCTCCATTTCTCTCTGGGCTCAGGCTGGCTTCTCTCCACAAGGTCAGCTGTAGACTATCAGGTGAATGGCTCGTCTCTTTTCCTGGGGCCTTCTCTCCTTCCTCACTACCAAGCTCCTCTGTGTGCTTAATTCCCCAGGCTCCAGCATTAAAACTCTTTATCAAAACTCCAACATCAAAACTCCAACTCTGTCCTTTACCATGTCTTTTATCTTTGATTCCCCATCCACCAAGGGGCGGGGCTCAATGCCTTACTGAAGTGGCCCAATCAAAGCCCTAATCATAACTATCATGCCCAGATGAACAGACCAGTTTACAAGCATAACCCAACATCTATTTTTGGAATTCATAACTATATCAAACTGTCAAACTGCTACACTATTCTTCCATATTGAATCTAATTGGCACATTTGTTAAAAATCAATAATCTATATGTGCATGAGTCTATATTTTTCCATTGACCTATGCTACCTTACACCAATGCCATACTGCCTACATTACTATCATTTTAGAATTAATCTTAGAATTATGTGGTTTAAGTCCTCTATTTTTTTCTTTGAAAAATTACCCTGGAATGTCTAGATCCTTTGCATTTTTATGTGAATTTTAGCATCTACTTGTCAATTTCTATATGAAATTTTGCTTGAGTGTTGACTGTTATTGCTTTGAATCTATACATCAATTTGCAAAGAGTTGATATTTTAAAAATATTGAGTTTTCCAATCATGAACTTGGGATATCTCTCTGTTGAATTTATTTAGAAGTCTTTAATTTCTTTCAGCTATGTTTTCTAATTTTAGTGTACAATTACTTCACATAATTAGTAAAAAACATAGTGAAAATTTTTCAGATTTCTATGCATATGCATTTCAGATTGATTGTTATGTTTTCTCAATGAATTAACATCTTTATCACAATGAAAATTCTCTCTTTATTCCTGGTAATACTACTTGCCCTTAATTCTAATTTGTACAATATTAACAGGAATAATCCAGATTTCTTTTGTATATCCTTTTCTATATTTTGCTCTCTGTTAATCTGTGCCTTTATATATAATGGGAGTTTCCTATAGGCAATAGTTGAATTTTGCTTTTTTATATTCAATCTGACAATTTCAGCCTCTTAATTGCAATTAAGATTTTATATATAATATAATTATTGATAAAGTTGGATTTAAATTTACCATCTTGACATTTTTTTCTATTCATCCCATTTGATTTTTGTTCCTTTTAATCTTTGTTTTTTTTTATCTTTCTTTGGGTAAATTGTTTTATCTAGGTTTCATTTTATCTCCACTATTGTTTTACTAGTAATATTTCCATGTTTTTGTTTTGTTTTGTTTTTAGTCGTTGTCTTAGGGTTTGCAATAACATATTTAATTTATCACATTCTAGGTTTAAATACTACTATATGCCATGTATATATTTTAAGAACCCTACAACATTATAATACAATTTATCCCTTCCATCCCTTCCATTTGGCACTTGTTTTCATGCATTTTACTTCTACATAATTCCCAGAGTATTTTATTGTTATTTTTTTCTTTAAAGAGTCAATTACCATATTTTAAGATTTATTTTTGTTAGAGAAGTTGGAGGTTCACAGAAAAAAATTATGCAGAAATAAAGAATTTCCAAATAATCCTTCATTTTACTAACAGTTTGAATTTTTGTCGTGCCATTGTTACAATTGATGAAAAATTATTATTACCATTGTACTGGTGACTGCAGTCCACAATTTGTATTAGGGTTCACTGTGATGTACAGTCCTAATTTTTTAAATTTTTATTCTAGTAACATACTAACAACCTAAAATTTCCCTTTTGATCACATTCTAATATGTAATTCAGTCATGATATCTTCAAGTTTCATCCATGTTGTCAAAAGTATCAGAACTTCATTTCTTCCTATAGCTGAATAATAGTCCATTGCATGTATATAGTGTATACTATATTTCCATTTTTGCAAAGAAGGTTATTGGAGTTTTGATTGGGATTGCATTGAATCTTTAATCACTTTGGGTGGAATTAGCATCTTAACAGTATTTAGTCTTTCAATCCATGAACATAGAATGTTCTATTTATTTAGGTATTCTTCAGTTTATTTTTGCAATATTTTGTAGTTTTCCATGTAAAAGTCTTTTACACCCTTGGTTAAATTTAGCTAGATATTTGATTCTATTAGGTGCTATTATAAATGGATTTTATTCTTGATTTATTTTTCAGTTTCTTCATGACTAGTGTGTAGAAACACTACAGATTTTTGCATGTTGATCTTGTACCCTACCCTTTTGCTGAATTCATTTATTAGCTCTAGTAGCTTGTTGTGGATATTTCAAGATTTTCTATATATAGGATATATCACCTGCAAATAAGGAAAGTTTTTCTTCCTTTCCAGTTTGGAAGCTTTTTATTTCCTTTTCTTTCTTAATGGCTCTGGCTAGAACATCTATCACAATGTTAAAGAACACTGGTAAGAGTGGGCACACTTGTCTGGTTCCTAACCGTAAAGGGAAAGCTTTCAGGCTTTCATCATTGAGTATGATGTTAGCTGTGGGTGTATCTTATATTCCTTTATCATGTTGAAGGCATTCCTTCTAGTCCTAGTTTTCTAGGTGTTTTTATTAAGAATGGGTGCTGGATTTTTTCAAAATGCCTTTTCTGGGTTGTTTGAGATGATGGTGTATTTTTCTTTTATTTGTTCTATTAAAGTGGTGTACTGCATTAATTGACTTCCTATTGTTGAATCCGCCTAGCATACCTGGGCACCTAGCATACCACTTGATCATGGTGTGTCATTCTTTTAATGTGCTCTTGGATTTGTTTGTTAGAATGTTGTTGAAGAATTTTTACATCTATACTTCTAGATAATAGTCTGTTTGTTTTCTTTTATTAGCATATCTTTGTTTGGTTTTAGTATTAGGATGATCCTGGCCTCATAGAATGACTTAGGGAGTGTTTACTTCTCCTGAATTTTTTGGAAGAGTTTGAGCAGGATTGATGTTAATTCTAAGTGGAATGTTTGGTCAAATCACCAGTTAGGCCATCTGATCCTGAGCTTTTTCTTCGTTGGAAAGTTTTTCATTCCTGATTCAAACCCTCACTTGTTATTGGTCTGTATAGATCTTCTGTTTCTTCTTGAGTCAGGGTAGGTAGTGTATATGTTTCTAGGAATGTGTCCATTTCACCTAAGTTATCTAATTTATTGGCTTACAGTTATTCATAGTATGCTCTTATAAACCTTTTTATTTCTGTGGGGCTGGTAGAAATATCCCCTCTTGCATTTCTCATTTTAGTTATTTGTATCCTTTTTTAAAAAAATCAGTCTAGCAAAAGTTTTATCAAATATTTTACCTTTTCAAAGACATAACTTTTATTGTTTTTATTCCTCTATTTCATTTACCTCTTCTTTTCTAGTTTGCTCTTCTTGTTCTAAATTCTTCCGTTGTGAGGTGAGGTCTCTTATCCAAGACATTTCTTCTTTTTTAATGTAAACATTTAAAACTATAAATATTTCAGCACTGCCTCTGCTGCATCAGTTAAGTTTTGCTATGTTGTGTTTTCATAGTCATTTACCTCAAGATATTCTTGATTTTCCTTGTGATTTTTTGAGCCATTGAGTGTGTTGTTCAATTTCCACATATTGTGAATTTTCCAGTATTCCCTCTGTTACTGATTTCTCACTTCATTCCATTGTGGTTGTAGAAAATAAATTGTATAATTTCAATGTTTTTTAATTTATTTGAGATTTGTTTTGTGAACAAGCATATGATATATCTTAGAGAATGATCCGTGTGCACTAGAGAAGAATGTGTATTCTGCTGCTTTCAGGTGAAGTGCTGTATATATGTGTGTTAGATCTTGTTCGAGTCTTCAATTTCCTTACTGATCTTCTGTCTAGAGAGTCTATATTATTGAAAGTGGTGTATTGAAGTCTTCTCCTATTAATGTAGAACTGTATATTTCTCCCTTCAAACATGTGACTATTTGGTTCATATATTTTGGGGCTCTGCTTTTAGGTGTGTACACATTTATAATTTTTATGTCTTCTTGTTGAGTTGGCCCCTATATCAGTATAGCAACTTTTCTTACCCTATAACACTTTTTAACTTAAAGTCTATTTTATCTGATATTAGGACAGCTATCCCAGCTAACATTTGGTTACTATTTCATGGTATATATTTTTTCTATGCTTTAACTTTCAACATACTTGTGTCTTTAGTTTAGCATGAGATCTCATAAGCAGCACATAGTTGGGTCGTGATTTTGTTTATTCATTCTGCCAATTTCTGACATTTGACACAGCAGTTTAATTCATTTACATATAAAGTAACTACTGATAATGTGGAACTTTCTTCTACCATTTTACTATTTGGTCTTTATAAGGCTTATACCTTTTTGTCCTTCAATTCTACAGTTAATGTCTACTTTCATATTTATTTGATTTTTTTGTAGTGTGTCATTTTGAGTCCCTTCTCATTTCTTTCTGTAAATATTTTTCATAGATATTCTCTGTGGTTATGATAAGGCTAAAATTTATCATCCTAACTTTATAACAATAATGTTTGTTTTGTATTTTATTTCCCTAGGATTCTTAAAGCATGTACTATGAAATGGGATGGCTTTAACCATGGGAATTTATTGGCTCACTGTTTGAAGGTGAGAAAATGTTCAAATCAAGACATCAGCAATGTGATGCTTTCTTGCTGAAGATCAGCTCCGCTGCCACATGGCAAAGCACATGACTGTATCTTCTGGTCTCTCTCTTCTTTTCTGGGTTTCATTGTTCTCAGCTTCTTGCTTCTGTGGCTTTCGCTCTCTGTGTGTATTCATTCTGTTTATAAAGGACTGCAGTGAAAGGATTAAGACCTTTGTTGAACGAGGTGAGTTCATCTTAACTGAAGTAGCCTCTTCAAAAGGTCCTACTTAAAATGGGTCTACATCCACGTGGATGGATTAAATTTAAAAGCATGTCTTTCTGGGGTACATACAGCTTCAAACCACCACATTTTGATGCCAACTTAATTTCAATAGCATACAAATTTACTGTTCTTACACCTTTCACTCTCCCTATCTTTTTGTTGTACTTGTTACAAATTATATCTTATATATTACACGTCTAAAACCATAGGTTGATCATTACTTTTTGAGGATTTGCTTTTTAGAATCTGTAAGAAGTAAAAAATAGAGTTCCATACCAAAAAAATAAATGCAATTGTAGTGACATTTATAATTAACCATATGTTTACCTTTAACAGAGGTCTTAATTTTTATGCCACATCAATAAACTTTCTAGTGCCCTTTCCTTTCTGTCTCAAAAATTCCCTTTAGTGCTGCTTTTAGGGCAAGTCTAGTGGTGATGAACGTACTCAGCTTTTATTTACCTGAGAATGTCTTACTCTCATACTCATTTTTGAAAGACAGTTTGGCCAGATACAAACTTCTTGGTTGGTTGTTGTGTTCTTTCAATAGTTTAAATATTTCATCCCACTACCTCTTGCCTCTGTGTTTTCTGATGAGTTATCAGCACATGATCTTATTGGTACTCCCTTGTATAAAACACATTTCTTTGGTTGTGCAGCTTTCAGAACGTTTTCCTTGTTCTTAGCATTTGACATTTTCACTACTATGTGTCTAGATGTGGTTCTATTCAAGTTTTTTTTTTGGGGGGGGTTTACTGGGATTCCTGAATAGGCATATTCATTTTATTATTTAAATTGAAATGTTTTGTGGTACCATTTCTTTGAATACTCATTCTGCCCTTTTCTCTATTTCTTCTTTTTCTGGGACACCCATAATGAATATTGTTATACAGTTGATGGTGTCCCACAGGTCTCGATCTTTTTTCCCTTTTATAAATTCTTTCTTTTTTCTGCTCTTCATACTGAATCGTCTCAGTTGACTAATCTTAAGTTCAATAGTTCAATGATTGTTTCCTCTGCAAGTTCTAACCTGCTATTAAAACCCTTTAGGAAAAAAAAAAAAAAAAAAAAAAAAAGCCCTTTAGGAACTTTTTCATTGCAGTTATTGTGTTCTTTAAGTCCAGGATTTCTGTTTGGTTTCTTTTTAAAATTTCTATCTCCTTATTGAGATTCTCATATTGTTCTTTAGTTCTTTCTCTGTGTTTTTCCTTATCTCCTTGAGGATACTGAGGATCACTTATTTAATGTCTTTGACTGGTATGGCCAAAGTTTGGTCTTCTTCTTTGATCATTTCTGGATTTTCATTTGTTCCTTTGGATAAGCCATCATTTTCTAATTTTTTGTTTGTCTTACACTCTTGTTGCACACTGTGCATTTTAATATTTTAATGTGTTAAAATATTAACACATTAAAATATGTGCCAGGAACTAACAAAAAGAAACAACCTAATGCAGAAAACAGCTTTCACAAATTTTGTAAATTGGCTCTGTGTTGACTGGTGGTCTCCTTCAGAATTTAACCCTCTGATCAATAAGATCAGTCTGAGGTTAATGCAAACAGCAGGGTCTTGAGGACTTCTGGAAAGATGGCAGATTAGAAAGACATGGAACTTTCTTCTCTCCCAGAAAAATAGCTAAAGGACAAGCAGAAACTACCTGGAAAAAATGTTCTAGGGTTTAAGACACCAAGGGAAGGCTGGATACCACCCAGAAAAAAAGGGGGCACAGGAAAAAAAATCTTGATGAAAAGAACATGAGTAGAAGCTCAGCTGCAGCTGCCAGCACTGTTCCCCCACCCCCATCCCCCCACAAGCAGACAATTTTGAATTCTCTGGCCATGGGCCTGTGGCAACAGAATGGGGGCCACAGGGACCCACCTCTCCAAGAAATGGGAGAGAGAGATGCAGACTTAGGCTGATTCAGCTTTTGGCCAACAAATTTGTCTGCTGTGTCCATGAGAGCTTCCCAGGCAGGAGGCACCAAGCCATTGTTTGCCCTGGGAGCTGGCAAGGGACTAAAGATATTCAACCCTTTCAATCACCATCCCAACTGACCGAGACTGTTTGCTGAGGATGTGGAGGGCAGTGGAATTATTTTCTACCCAGGGAGAGGGAGGGGGCTGCTGGCAAAATTTGAAGAACAGCCTCTGAGAAAGTTTGAATTGCAAGGCTCTGAATAGCCTCCAGGTAGGATCCTCTGTCACACTGTTGTGGTCAGTGTTGCAGTGAACACACTCTAACCAGGCTTTGAACTGAGAGGGCTGCCAAAGAGTAAAATCTGTTGGCAGACCAAGAAAGTGCTTGTGAAGAAATTAGTAAATAAGTAAGAGAGGCTTTTTCCAGCCTTTACAGCCTCCCTTCCCAAAGCCCTTGGAAGCAGGTCTGCAACCCATTACTGGGTCCAGGGCCCAGATTTGATCAACTAACAGGGAATATCCTAAAGCCCTAGAACAAGTTGAACCAAGAATCAAAGAACAGCAGTAACACACAGCCTCCCACCCCTAAGTCCTTACAAAAGAGAAAGAAATTGAGCATCAGAGTAAACTCACTTTCATAATCAGATACCTAGACATCAGCAAAAAATTACAAGCCACACTAAGAAAATAGAAGAAATGGCTCAAGCAAAGGAATATATTAAAGCCCCAGAGGAGACACAGGATTTGAGACAACTGGTCACTGAGATAAATTTCCAAAATCAAAGTAATGAATTGAAAGACAATATGGCTAGAAATAAAGGACATCAAGAAGACAGTGAGTGTGCACAAAGAAGAATTTGAAAAACTGGATAGAAATATAAAGAGTATGGGAATGAAAGACACAATAGGTGAGATCGGAAACACATTAGAGGCATACAATAACAGACTCAAAATGATAGAAGAAAGAATAAGTGATACAGAAACAGAACCGCTGAAATAAGAGAGGGTAAAGAATGGAAAAAATTGAGCAGGGGCTTGGGAAGTTAAATGATAACATAAATTGCAACAACATACATGTCATGGGAATTTCAGAAGAAGAAAAGGGAAAAAGGGCAGAAAGAATATTTTAGGAAATAACGACTAAAATTTTCCCAACTGTCATGAAAGAAATGAATTTACATGTCCAAGAAGTAGAGCATACCCCAATCAAAATAAGTCCAAATAGACCTAATCCAAGACACATACTACTCAGAATGTCAAATGTCAAAGAGAAAATTCTGATAGCAGCAAGGGAGAAGCAAACTGTCACATACAAAGGGACATCCAGTAAGACTTAGTGTGGATGTCTCATTAGAAACCATGGAGGCAAGAAGGCAGTGGTATGATATAACTAGGATGTTAAAAAAGAAAAAAATGCCAGCCAGGAATTCTTTATCTGGCAAAATTGTCCTTCAGATATGAAGTTCAGTTTAAAATATTCACAAATAAACAGAAACTAAGAGAATTTTTAAAACAGAATCAACCTGTGCAAGAAGTATTAAAGAGAGCCTTAGCACTCAAAAGGAAAACACAGGAGAGAGAGATTTGGAGGAGAGTATAGAAGACAAGAATAGCAGAAAAGATAACCAAATGAGTAGAAAGACAAAAATAAGATATGACATGTGAAAACCAAGAATAAAATGGAAGAAGTAAGTAGTGCATTTACAGTAATGTCATTGAATGTGAATGGATTAAACTCCCCAATCAAAAGATATAGGCTGACAGAGTGGATTAAAAAACATGAGCATCCATATGTTGCCTAAAAGAGATTCACCTTAGACCCAGAGATACAAAGTAGCTGAAAATGAAAGGCTGGAAAAGGATACTCCACGCAAACAGTAACTGAAAAGGAGCAGGGGTAGCTATACTAATGTAGGATAAAACAGACTTTAAATGCAAAAAAGTTATAAGACATACAAAAGGAATCTATATATTAATAAAAGGGACAATCCCCCAAGAAGAAATCACAGTTAAAAATATCTATGCAACTAACCAGGGTGCCACAAAATACATGAGGCAAACTTTGGCAAAACTGAAGGAAGAAATAGACATCTCTAAATAGCTGGAGACTTCAACACACTTCTCACATCATTAGATAGAACAACTAGACAGAAGATCAACAAGGAAACAAATTGAACAATGTGGTAAACAAGCTAGACCTAACAGATATATACAGAACATTGTACCTCAAATCAGCAGGTTATACATTCTTGTCAAGTGTTCATGGATCTTTCTCCAGGATAGACCATGTGTTAGGTCACCAGGTAGATCTAAATAAGTATAAAAAGAATGTAAATATACAAAGCACCTTATCAGATCATAATGAAAATATGATAGACGAGAAAGTGGAAAATTCTCAAATGTGGGAGGCGAAACAACACACTCCTAAACAATCAGTGGGTCAAAAAGAAATTATAAGTGAAATTAGTAAATATACTGTCACAAATGAAAATTAGAACACAACTTATAAAAACCTATGGGACAATGCAAAGGCAGTGATAAGGGGAAATTTATAGCCCCCAATGCTTACATTAAAAAGAAGAAAGATTTAAAATCAAAGCTGTAACTGAACAACTGGAGAAACTAGGAAAGAACAGCAACTCATAACCAAAGTATGCAGAAGGAGCGAAAAAATAAAGATTAGAGCAGAAATAAATGAAATTGAGAACAAAAAAGACTAAAGAAAATCAACAAAACCAAAAGCTGGTTCTTTGAGAAGATCAATAAAATTGACAAACTCTTAGCTAGACTAACAAGAGAGAGAAAGATGCAAATAAATAAAATCAGAAATGAAAGGGTGGATGTTACAACTGACCCCAAAGAAATAAAATGCATCATAAGATCGTAAGAGGATGTTATGAGAAACTGTATGCCAACAAACTAGGCAGCCTAGATGAAATGGACAAATTCCTAGAAACACACAACCTACACTGACTCTACAAGAAATACAAGAACTTAACAAACCAATCACATTTAAAGACATTGGACCAGTCATCAAAAATTTCCCAACAAAGAAAAGTCCAGGATCAGATCATTACCAAGTGAATTCTGCCAAGCATTTCAAGAAGAACTAACACCAATCCTGTTTAAAATCTTCCAAAAAATTAAAGAGAAGGGAAAATTGCCCAACACCTTTTATGAAGCCAACATCATTCTAATACCAAAACCAGATAAAGATACTACAAGAAAAGAAAATTACAGACCAGTCTCTCTTATGAACATAGATGTAAAAATTCTCAACAAAATACTTCTAAATAAAATCCAACAGCATATCAAAAGAATTATACACCATGACCAAGAGGGTGTCTGGTGTGCAAGGGTGGTTCAACATAAAAAAATCAATTAATGTAATATACCACATTAACAAATTGGAGGAAAAAAAACACATGACCATCTCGATTGATGCAGAAAAGGCATTCGACAAAATCCAGCATCCTTTCTTGATAAAAATGCTTTGCAAGATAGGAATAGAAGGAAAGTTCCTTAGTATGATAAAGGGCACATATGAAAAACCAACAGTCAACATCATACTCAATGGAGAAAAGTTGAAAGCTTTCCCTCTATGATCGGGAACAAGGCAAGGATGCCCACTGTAACCGCACTGTTATTCAATATTGTCCTTGAAGTTCTAGCTAGAGAAATTAATAAGAAAAAAGGCATTCAAATATGAAAAGAGGAAGTAAAACTCTCCCTATTAGCAGATGACATGATCCTATATTTAGAAAATTCTGAAATGTCTATGACAAAGCTACTTGAGCTAATAATCAAATTCAGCAAAGTGGCAGGACACAAGTTCAACACGTAAAAATCAGTATTGCACAATCTGAGAAGGAAATCAGGGGAAAAAAATAGATTAACAATAGAAACAAAAAGACTCAAGTACTTTGGAATCAATTTTCCAAAGAAGTACAGGACCTATATTCAAAAAATTATAAAACAATGCTAAAAGAAATCAAAAAAGCCCTAAACAAATGGAAAGATATTCCATGTTGATGGATTGGAAGACTAAATATTTTGAAGATATCAATCCTACCGAAACTGATTTATAGATTGACTGCAATACCAATCAAAATTCCAACAACCTACTTTACAGTAATAGAAAAGGCAATTACTAAATGTATTTGAAAGGCAGGGTACATCAGAATAGCCAAAAGCATTCTGAAAAAGAAGAGCAATGTGGGAGGACTTTCACTGACTCACCTTGAAACATACTAACTAAGCAACAGTGGTCAAAACAGCATGGTATTGGGAAGCGGGAGTGGCTCAGTCGATAGAGCCCCCATTTGCCATATGGGAGGCCCTGGGTTCGCTTCCTGGGGCTTCCTTGTGAGGGCAGGCCAGCCCGCACAGCCTAGTGTGCTGATGCAGCAAGCCCTCACAACAGGAAGCTGGTGTGGCTCAACCGATAGAGCCCCCGTTTACCATATGTGAGGCCCCGGGTTCACCTCCCGGGGCCTCCTTGTGAGGGCAGGCAGGCCCGCGCAGCGCGAGGGCTTGATTCAGCGGGACCTCACAGCAAGGGGAAGATAAGCAGACACGGAGAAGACACACAGCGAATGGACACAGCAAGCACAAGCAGCAAGGGAGGATAAATAAATAAATAAATAAATCTTAAAAACAAAACAAAACAAAACAAAAAAACAGCATGCTATTGGCATCAAGGTAGACATACTGATCAGTGGAATAGAATTGAAAGTCCAGATATAAACCCTTACCTCTATGGCCAATTGGTTTTTGACAAACCTACCAAGTCCATATTAACAGAACAAAACAGTATCTTCAACAAATGATGCTGGGAGAACTGGATATCCATAATCAAAAGCATGAAAGAAGACCCCTATCTCACTCTCTATACAACAATCAACTCAAAATGGATCAAATACCTAAATATAAAAGATAGGACCATAAAACTTCTCAAAGAAAATGTAGGGAAACATCTTAAATATCTTGTGGTAAGAGGTGGTTTCTTGAATCTTACACCCAAAGCACAAGTAACAAAAGGAAAAACAGATAATTGGGACCTCCTTAAAATTCAAAACTTTTGCTCCTCAAAGGACTTCGACAAAAGGGTGAAAAAGCAGCTGACTCAATGGGGAAAATATTTGGATATCACCAATAAGGGTTTAAAATCCATGATATATAAAGAGATACTACAACACAACAATAAAACGACAAACAACCCTGTTAAAAAATGGGCAAAAGATGAGGAGACATTTGTCCAATAAAGAAATACAAATGGCTAAAAAAAAACACAAGAAAAAATGTTTAACATCACTAGTGATTAGAGAAATGCAAATCAAAGCTACAATGAGATATAATTTCATTATAGAATAGCCATTATTAAAAAGATAGAAAACTATAAGTGTTGGAGAGGATGTGGAGAGAGAGAAACATTTATGCTCTGTTGGCAGGAATGTAGAATGGTACAGTCACTGTGTAATACTTTTTCAGTTCCTAAGGAAGTTCAATATAGATTTGCCACGTGACCAGGCAGGACCATTATTAGGTATATACCCAGAAGAACTGAGAGCAGTGACTTGAACAGACATCTGCATACAGATGTTCATAGCAGCATTATTCACAATTGCCAAAAGATGGAAACAACCCAGGTGTCTATCAACTGATGAATGGATAAAAAAAAATTTTGGTGTATACACACAGTGGAATATTATGCAACTGTAAGAAGAAATGAAATCATAAAGCATATAACTTAATTGTTTCCTAAACCGCTTTAACTGTGGATAAGCTGCTTCTGTCTGCAGGCAAATTCTAGGAGGCAGCCTGATATGAGTTTCCTGGTCCTGTCTTTCAGAAAGCTGCCCAATAGATTGGCAAGGACATGCCCGCACTCTAGAAAGCACTTAAGGGTTGCTCTGCTCCCTCTGGAACAGTACCAGGGACCCACAATGGCAGTGCTCCCTGGCTCCACACAACCCTAGTGAGAGGAAAGAGAAGGTCCAGGGAGTATGCCACAGGCTTCTCATATGAATTTTAAAGTTGCATTTTCTTGCTTTGGTCCTCATCCAGTTACTGCAATCATTTAACTGCTTTCCAGAATTTTGAGGAAGATGGTTTGGCCAGTTTTTGCTGGTTGGTCAAAGATTCTTCTTTGGAATGGCAACCTACAACATCTTATGCCACCATCTTGGTCAACCAAAACCTCAATTATCTTTTAAAGAGAACAAAATAATATTAAGATACATTTTATATTTTCTTAAATATCTACTTTTCCAACACTATTCCTAACTTTCTCTAGATCCAATTTAATCCTGACATTTTTCTTTTTCAATTTATAACATTCTTTGTTGTTGTTGTTCTTGCTGTTGTTTTAATAATATACTTTTTATTTTTTTAAAAAGATACTTAGGTTACATAAATGTTACATTAAAAATATGAGGGATTCCCATGTGCCCCACTCTGTACTCCTTGCACATTTTTCCACACTAACAACATCCTTCATTAGTGTGGTACATTTGTTACAATTGATGAACACATTTTGGAGCATTGCCATTAAGCATGGATTATAGTTTACATTGAGTTTAAACTCTCTCTTGCACAATTTTGTACATTATGACAAGATATATAATAGCCTGTATCTGTCATTGCAATGTCATTCGGGACAATTCCCAAGTCTCGAAAATGCACCCATATTACACCTATTCTTCCCTCTCCCATCCTTCAAAACCTCTGGTGGCCACTGCCTTTACATCAATGACAAGAGTTCTTTCACTGCTAGAATAATAATAAGTCTATAGTAGAATAATAATGTCTACTTCAGTCCATTGCTCATTCCCCAATCTTGAGGATTTGGGGATGGTGATACCCAGTCTGTTTCTAATTGAGAGGGGACTTAGATCCCATGGGGCAGATGGATGGAGCTATCTTGCTTGCAGTTGCAGACACTCTCTGTTCCTTGGGATGGGCGTTGTCCATTGTCATCTCTTTGTTAGTTGTCCTGGGTGAGTCCAATGAACTGCAGAGTAGGTGTTGCAACGCTGTTGCAATTCAGCACCCAAATGGCATATGGAAAGCCCAAAGATTCAAGTCTCTTGGACATACACCTATCAACTCTAGTACTAACTATAGGTTCATATAGAAGGGGCAAAAGAGCCATGTGTAGGGAAACCACAAGTGATTCCAACTTTGTCACACTGGACAGCATAAATTCCAAAGTAGGACCCACTGGCATGGTGCCAAACTCCTGAGCTGTCTGCCCTTCCTATAGTGTCTGGGTGTCTCCAGAGCCCTCAGGAGCCCTGCAATTTGAGGTAATATTTACTTTGGCAGTCGATGAGATCCTGCTGAGACATGCATAAGCGTAACCTCTGGAATGACTTCCCAACTCACTTTGAAGTCTCTTAGTCATATAAACTCATTTGTCTTTACCTTTTCCCCCTTTTGATCAAGGTCTTTTTCCTGTTGTGTTGCTAGTTGGTGCTTGGTAGTAATCTCTCAGTGCCAGGGAGGCTCATCCCCAAGACCATGTAGCACACTGGGGGGGAAGATAAAGCATTTATATGTTGAATTTGGCTTAGAGAGAAGCCACATTTGAGCAACAAGGAGGCTCTCAGGAGGTAACTCTTAGGCACCCTATAATGCCAGGCTAAGTTTCAATTTCAAAAGAAAAGGTTCATAAGTACAGTCATCACTATTATGGGCCCGTCAGTGGTCCATCCTCCTTCACTAGTCACGGTGCCTGTACTCAGCGGATGCTTGCTGTCCCATTACAGAATGTGGAAGAGCTCCCCAGGAAGGGAATTCAATATTCTTTTGGTTATTGTGTGAATCTCTACCCACTGTGACAATGCTCAGAACACTTGAGCACATTCATATGCCTTATAGGCATGCCCCAGGTGAACCTCTTCCCATGCATTCCCCATCTCTGACACCTCACACCAATGACCCTCCCCTGCCACAGTTGTACCATCTAAAATTTCTTCAAAATTGAAACCAACAAAATAACTGAATACTATTAATAGGAAAATGAAATAATGATAGTTTTAAAAATGAAAAATAAAGTACAAAATTTTTTTTAATTTTTTGAAATAATAAAAAAATTAAAAATATAAAATTAAAAATAATTTTGACATTATGTCTTCATCACTGTAAGATATGTTGTCTTGTATGTACAGTGAAATTTTCCTCCCCTAGTGTCTTCTATTTTATATTATTCCCCCAGTGTCTTCTATTTTTTTCATTTTGTCTTAAAAGAAGGTTTAGGTTACAGAAAAGTCACATACAGAATATAGGTGATTCCCATATACCCAACATCCTCCCGCTTTTCCCCTTTCCCCTATTAATAACATTTTACATATGGATGGTACCTTTGTTACAATTGATGTACAAATATTAAAACATTGCTACTAACCATGGTCAATGGTTTACACAATGGCTTACATTTTGGACCATACACTTTTATAGATTTTGATGAAATTTAACATGGTCTGTATCCATCATTGCAAGATCATGTAGAACAATTCCATTGCCCCAAAAATGCCTTATGTTCCATCTATTCTATTCCTCCCTTCCCCTCCCCTCGGGACCCACTGCAACCTCCAAGCTTCACTCCTTGAAGAACAAGATTCATAAGGCCTGTCTTCCCCTATTAGGCACTGCCTATGCTCTCAAAAGACTCCCACCCCTCTATTTGAGAACATAGCAGTACTCCCCAGGATGGGAGTCCAACACCTTCCAGCTCATTATGTGAGTCTCCACCCATTGATACAACACACTATGATGATGAGCACTACACAGTCCCTAGAAGCCTGTCCCAGGTGCGCCCTGTCCTGCATGCCCCCAACAACCAACACCTTAAAGCAGTAGCCCTCCCCTGTCATATTTGCCAAAGGAACATTCCTAATGTTATAGTTTCAACTTACAACATTCTTTAACATTCTTGAAATGTGAACCTAATCCTCTTAAATACCATTAATCTGAAAATGTCTTTATTTTGCCTTCATTTATGAAAGATAATTTCACTGGATATAAGATTATAGCAGGCATTTTTTTATTTCATCACTCTAAATATGTTATTCAATTGTTCTCTGACCCCCATTGTTTCATATGGCAAGTCTACCATAATTATTCTTATTGATCACATAGGGCTCTTTTTTTTCCTGTGGCTACTTTCAAGTGTTTCTCTATGTTATTGATCTTCATCAGTTTGCATATGATGTTTCTGTCTATAGTTTTCTTTGTATTTATCATACTTTCTTAATTATCATAGAAAAAAAGTAGTCACAATAATTCCATTCTCAATTTCCAGTAATTGAGAGGAAATTGAGAGGATCCAAACTCTAACATGTTCATCCTAATAAGACTGCTATTTTCTGTTTATGCTCTATTTACCCAGGCACCATCCCAAATTGGGATATGTCTCATCAGCTAATTGCAACATTTGTGTCATCTGCATGTTTGTGAGAATCTACTTGAGACTCAGTGAAAAACCTGAGGTTTGTTAACATACAAATATGGCAGGTCTTGAGCTTCAAAGTCTTTTTACCAACATTCCAGCTATAGCTTCCCAGAAAGAATCACCAGCACCCCAGCATGCAGTATCATAGTGACTCTTGCTGACTCCCTAATGGGTAAGTTCCCATTAGGAGGGCAGGCTGCCTCCAAATGGGTTTTTCCAAAACCCTAATGGAAATCTGTCTACAGGATTTTCTTGGCACCACAGTGAGTGCTTTCCTTACCATCAGCTTTGACTCTGACACCAGAACAAACTACTTCTCCATCCAGTGTGCAACAGCCACACCCTCTGATAAGAAGAATGAATCTCAGTCCTATTGTGGGGAGTTCCTCTTTCAAGTTTGTTCCTTCCTTGGATATATTCCCTCAACCCTACAACTGCTATTGCAGTATTCTCTTCTTAGGATTTAGTACCATTTAACAATTTAATAAGTCTTTCCAAATTACTGTTGTTGTTTGTCTCCTCACTGGACACTGACTGTTACATCATCTTTAAACAACCTCAATGCAAAATGAATTACAATGTTTGAAAGACTCTCCTTAAATAATGTATGGTTAAATGAAAATCAATTTAGGGGACTGCAAGCTATGTTTGATGCCTGAAATATCTACAAATGAAGTTATAGCACAAAATTTATATTTAGTTGCAATTGTGATTTTAGGGAATTATTGGTAAACCTTGTTCATACTGAGCTCTGCATGCTTTCTTCAAAAGTAAGGACCAAGAAATATAGTGCAGGTGTCAAAGTATGAAGCTCTCCTTATGGCAAAACTTTGAACTATTATTATGTTTTTAAAAAAGACTTTATCATTATATCCCTTCTACAATCATGACACTGATGTGATACCTGTTAATTATAATTGAAAATATTATGAGGTATATAAACAAGAGATAATTCAAAACTTTGGATTGTACACTATGATAAGTGGACTTTTTAGCTGATTACTGATATTTCTTTGTTAACCTGTGAACACGTATTCCAAGACTTCTTTCAGCATTTTCCTCACATTTCCCATCCCAAAGCTATTCATATTTTCTTTCCCACTCCAGTTTCATTGTTGCTCTTTCTTTACACTTACTTGTGGTGGTGTTTGTTTTTCATTGTCACAGGTGGAGACTGTATGTCTGGAAAACTGGTAAGTACTGAATTTTGTATTTCCCCCTAAGTACTTAACACAACTGCTCCCTTTTCCAGTGCTGAGAGGCACTAAAACTTGGGAGAACTGCTGCTGTTTGCTCTTCTTGAAACTTATTGACTGTCAGTGTCTCTGGGAACCAACCACCTGCTGCGTCTAGGGAATGTGATCTGGTTTTTGCAGTTTCTGGTGAGAAAGGTGTTTGTTTTCTAGTGATAAATTGTTTCCCTCTAAAATATTATTGAAAGATCATGGCTACTGGCTATTGCACTTCTCAGGAAAGGGATCTTTTTGGCAGGTTATTGATGGATATAAATAAATAAGCTTGTTTTATCATTAAAGAACATCAAGGGCTTGCAAACTCTTATTTATCTGGAGTGATGGAAATTGTCAAGTTGAATACTCTGATTGAGGAGCAGATAAAGACATTTCATTCAAGTCAACAAGTATTGATAAAGAGTCTAGTATAATTTTAGCATCATGTTAAAGAGGTATACATAATTACAAAATGTTAAGTCTCCTGTATTAGTCAGCCAAAGGGGTGTGCTGATGCAAAGTACTAGAAATCTGCTGGGTTTTAAAATGGGTATTTATGTGGGGTAGAAGCTTACAGTCACAAGGCCATAAAGCATAAGTTACTTCCCTCACCAAAGTCTGTTGCCACCTGTTGGAGCAAGATGGCTGCTGATGTCTGCAAGGGTTCAGGCTTCCTCTTTCTCTGAAGGCTCTGTGGTCCCAGTTTCTTCCAAAATCAGCAGTAGGCTGGAATAAGTCTCGACTTTCTCCCAGGCTCATTCCTCTCCAGACTCCGCTGCTTTGCTCTCTCCACAAGGCCAGCTGTGAACTATCAGGCAAACAGCTCATTTCTCTTCTCGGGGCCTCTGCTTTATCTAAAGAAGCCTTCTCTGTTTCCTCATGTATCTGCTTCTACATGTATTTACTTCCCGGGGCTCCAATATCAAAACTCCATTTTTATCTGCTGCCACGTCATTTTCTCTGTGAGTTCCCACCCACCAAGGGGGTGGGAACTCACCATCCTACTGATGTGGCCCAATCAAAGTCTTAATCATTATTTAATTAAGTAAAAGTGAAACCTCTGAATCCAATCCAATCTAATATGCCCAGAGGAACAGACCAGTTCACAAACATAATCCAATATCTACTTTTGGAATTCATAAATAATACCACACTGCTACAGCCCTCAAATCAAACTTTCTATATTTGAATTTTAACATTTAAATTTAATACATGTGTAAATATAGGCAAGGCTTTATGAGTTCCAACCCTCATCTATAAATAAGGATAATAATTAATATTAACTATTTCATAGGAATAGATAAGATAATTTCTATAGAATTACTTATTATTATCACATCAAAAAATAGAAAAGAGATTTAAGAGAATTGTATAAAATTTTCCTTGTCCTCAAGATGCTTGTAATAGTTATCCCATGAAACAAGAACAGAACAATAAAATGAATATTTAATAAATTTAGAGGCTTCATAAAATACATTTTTCAAATTATGGTACTGTATTAGTCAGCCAAAGGGGTGTTGATGCAAAATACCAGAAATTTATTGGCTTTTATAAAGGGTATTTATTTGGAATAGAAGGTTACAGTTACCAGGCCATAAAATGTAAGTTACTTCCCTCACCAAAGTCTGTTACCATGTGTTGGAGCAAGATGGCTGCCAACATTTGCAAGGGTTCAGGCTTCCTCTTTCTCTTAAGGCCCCAAGGTCCCAGCTTCTTCCAATGTCAGCTGTAGGCTGGTATAAGTCTTGTCTCTTTCCCAGGGCTCATTTTTCTCTGGGCTCAGCTGCTCTGCTCGCTTCACAAGGCCAGATGTAGACTATCAGGCTAATGGCTTTTCTCTCTTCCCAGAGCCTCTGCTGTATCTATGAAGCCATCTCTATTCCTCTGTGTTCTTCTCCTGCATGTTTACTTCCTGGGGTTCCAGCTCAAAACGCCAACCTTCCTTCTCTGTGGTAGGGCTTCTCTGTGAGTCCCAGCCCACCTAAGAGGTGAGGACTCAACATCTTACTGACATGGCCTAGCCAAAGCCTTAATCATTATTTTATCAATTAAAAGTGAAACCTCTGAATCCAATATAATCTAATATGCCCAGAGGAAAAGACCAGTTCACAAACATAATCCAATATCTATTTTTGGAATTCATAAATAATGCCAAATTTCTACAGGTACTAATAATAAGTGCTATAAACATTTACAAAAGAGACAGTCATTCCCTAGAATACAGACTAAGATAAAAGTGAAAATTCATATTAGCATAAAGTAAGTACAAAAATTAAGGAAAGGGAATATGAGAATAATTAATATATTTAGCATTTTTAAGTCTCAAAATTCCTGTGCTCCTTAAGAGCACATATAAATATTAACAAAAAATAGCTGTTCATCTATAAACTCATGAATTCTAAAAATGGCCACTTCTAACAACAATGTTAAGGAAGAAAATGACATTGGTCCCTGCTTCTTGAATGAAGCAATGTCACTATCTGGTAGCAAAGCAAACTCCCTATGTACCTGAGTCAAGGCAAAGGTACGTCAAATTATATTTGAGCTAACTGGTTGCAAAATACACTGGCTTAACAATTGCTATTTATCCTCTAGTGTTCTAGGCAATGAGTTCTGTTTTATTTTGTTTTTACAAGCCATAACAGGAATCTCTCCCGTCTGTACCAATTACACACAATTTGTCTGTTTCACCCTTCCTAAATTTTGGAGGATGGTAAGTTACCTGTCCAGTTATGAACAATTAGTACACTAGTATGAAATTAAAAGAAAGTATGATTCATTTTCTACTACTGGTGAAATTGAACCCTTCCTGATGACTTATTATTAATGGCAACCATTGGTATTAGCAGACCTTTAAGATGATATAATATGTGATATAATGTGTACATGGAATGATGCCATCTCACTTGAAGAATTCCAGTTCAGCTGCAGCTCTGTTACCTAACACCTTCCTCAAGTAGTTCCTTGAATATCTTTTGGGAAACTACCCACTTACTTTCATGCAATTTCAATGGGACAGTTAAACCTTCTTGGACAAAGACTGGCATATGACCCAAGGAAGGCCAATCAGAATCTTTCTCCTAAGTGTTTTTATCTAAAGCAGACATGAGATAAACAAACACACACACACACACACACACATTTGAAGCTGCTACAAAGACAGGGAATAGGAGAATAGGAGACTTTCGCATATTACTAATACTTGATCCTAGGAGTTGTCCTGCTTTCTCTCCTTCCCAAAGCTTCGTTGTTCAGATTTTTCCATCAATTTTGTGAGATTCTCCGTGTATTTTACACAAACTATTAAGTAAATTAGATGAGTTAATTTAATTCTTAGAAACCAAAGAACGCTAGCTGATGCCCATCTGTTCAAAAAGTGTTTTAAAGTGTTGACAGAAAGTCAAAGATGGCACCTCCAAGATTTTTAATCTATGTCCAATAAAATGGAAACATGAGAGAAAAAAATGACTAAATCTTTAAACGTTTTCATGATCTCATTCTCTTCATACCTATATCCGCTGTTCCCAGGTCACTTTTTTATTGAGACAATTCACATACCATAACATTCACCTTTTTAAAGTGTACAATCAAGTGCTTTTTAGTATATTAACAAAGGTGTGCGGCCATCACCACTATCAACTTCAAGAATATTTTCATCACCCCAAAAAGGAACCCTATACCCAATAACAGTCTTTTACCATCACCCTTTTTCCCAAGTCCTGGCAAACACTAACCTATTTTCTGTCTGTATGGATTTGCCAACTCTGGGAATTTCATATTAATGGAATCATACAATATGTATGTTTTGTATCTGGCTTCTTTCATTTAGCATAATACTTTTAAGTTTCATCTATATTGTAGTATGTATCAGTACTTAATTCCTTTTTCTGGCTAATTGTATGAATATACCACATTTTGTTTAGCCATTAATTACTTGAAAACATTTGTACTGTATCCACCTTTTAACTCTTGTATATAAGGCTACTGTGAAAATTCATGAACTAGTATTTTTGTGGACCCACGTTTTCAATCCTCTTTTGTATATACCTCACAGTAGAATGATTGTGTTATTTGTAAAATCTGTGTTTAACTTTTTTCAGAATTACCAAACTATCTTCCAAAGTACCTCTTAGGTCAGTTTGAAAGGACAAATCAGTCTCTGAAAATGATGTTTATAAACTAATAACTGGTATGTCAAACTATCCGTGATATATCTGACTTTAAAGGACTCCCAGATTATAGTCATATGCTACTAGAGTATCATATGTCTTTTTCATGCACCTATTGGAAAACAGCTTATTAATAAACAACTGTTGAACTCTATGATTGATCAAATCATCAAAAATCATTATCTGATTTGACAGTATTTTCTTTACTTGCTAAAAATCAAGGCATTTGAAGTTTGTAAAAGAAAATAATGAAAAGTAGGGTCTGTATCATAGCATGAAAAACTTCCCCCAAGCTACTACTGTTTATGTTCTCATGGAAAAAGTCAGGAGACATTGGTTCCAATCCCTGCTTCTCCTAGATGTGCCACATTGGTCAAGTCTTATTGTTTGAAATTAGTTTTATCATCTATAAACCTGAGATATAACATTCACTCTGTTCCACCTGTATCTCAAGGTTCCTTTAGCATAAAATAGGAGAATGCATGCAAAATTTTTAAATAAATTTCCAGGTTCTTTAATATTTTACAAAATTTGTTCCCCATCTTAAAACAGACATCAGGAAGTATGATTGCACCCTATTATATTTTTTACATTTTAATACAGAATGTGTTTGATTTAAGTAATCAGAAAATTAGATTATAAATTATAATTATATAGCCTTTCTAAATTTATAGAATGGAAGATTTTACTTAATGGTATTTGATATGGTCCCAAACTCTAAGAGACTACACTCTTTCAACTTTCTAGTATAACTTCAAGTACAAAAGCTAAATCTTATAAACATTTTGTTGCTAGATTTTTTGTGCGTCATTCATATCTAACTAAAATTACCTTATATGTGGAAATTAAACAACACACTCAAACAACTAAGGAGTCAAAGAAAAAAATCACAAGAGAAACCAGGAAATTCCTAAAGAACAAATGAAAATGGAAACACAACATATCAAAATTACGGATGCAACAAAGGCAGTGCACAAAGGAAAATTTACAACTATAAATGCCTACCTGAAGAAAGAGCTCAAATCAATAGCCTAATTTCACCCAATTTCACTTAATGAGGAACTAGATAAAGAAGGAAAAACTCAAAAGAAGAAATAATAAAAATTAGATGGAGATAAATGAAATAAAGAATAGAAAAGCAATTGAGAGAATCAATTAAACCAAAAGTTAGTTCCTTGAAAAGATCAATAAAGTTGAAAAAGCTTTAGCTAGACTGACTAATTAAAAAAGAGAGACGACACAAATAACTAAAATCAGAAATGAGAGTAAGGAAATTACTACTGACCTTACAGAAATTATAAGGATTATAAGAGACTACTGTGAACAATTATACACCAGTAGATCAGATAATCTAAATGATATGGACAAATCCCTAGAAACACAAACTGTCTATACTGACTCAAGAAGAATTAGAGGATGTCAACATATCTCTCTACATAGATTGAATACATCTATGTATTGAATACATACATAGATTGAATCAGTGATCAAAAATCTCTCATCAAAGAAAAACCCAGGACCAGATGACTTCACCAATGAATGCTACAAAATAACATTTAAAATCAATCTTTCTCAAATTTTTCCTAAAAAAAAAAAAAAGATGAACAGGAGGAAATACTTCCAAACTCATTCTATGAGGTCAAAATTACACTGGTACCAAAGCCAGGTAAAGCTACCAAAAGAAAAGAAAATTACAGACCAATTTCCTTTATGAACATACATTCAAAAATCCTTAACAAAATACTAGCAAACTGAATCCAACAGCAAGTTAAAATGATTATATACCACAGTCATATGAGATTTGCACTGGAAGGCAAGTGTAGCACAACAGAAGAAAGTCATTCAATGTAATTCACCACATTAATAGAGTGAAGGGAAAAAAACGCATGATCATTTCAATTGATTTTTAAAAAACATTTGAAAAAATCTAGTACCCTTTCATGATAAAAAACACTGAGACAAATAGAAATACATGAGAATATCTTCAACATGATAAAAGCATTTATGAAAAGCTTACCAAAATTATATTCAGTTCTGAAAAAGAAACTTTCCCTTTAAGATCAGATACAGCACAAGAATTCCTGTGTTCACCACTGCTATTCACCATTGTATTGGAATTTCTAGCCAGAGCAATTAGACAAGAAAAAGAAATAAAAAGCATCTAAATTGGAAAGGAAGAAGTAAAACTATCTCTATTTGCAGATGATATGATCCTAAATATAGGAAATACCAGGGAATTCATTAATAAACTGTTACAGGTAATAAATTCATCAGTTTCAGGTACAACCTTAACATACAAAAATTGGTTGTGTTTCTATCCACCAGCATTGAACAATCCAAAATGAAATTATGAAAATAGCTCCATTTACAATAACATCTAAAAGAATAAAATATTTGGAATAAATTTAACCAAGGATGTGAAATTCTTGTACACTCTAAACTACAAAACACTGCTGAAAGTAATTAAAGAGGACCTAAAGAAATGACAAAACACCTCTTGTTCATGGATTGGAAGAATCAATACTGTTAAGTTATCAATAATATCCAAGCTTATCTACAGATTCAATGAATCCCTTTCAAAATTTTTCAAAATTCCTACAGTCTTTTTTGCAAAAATGGAAAATACAAATTCAAATTCATACAGAATTGCAAGGGACCCCAAACAACCAAATCAAACTTGACAAAAGAGAATAAATTTGGACTCCTCACATGTCCCAATTTCAAAACCACAGTAATCAAAACTGTATGGTACTCACATAAAAATAGACATATAGACCAATGAAAAGAATTGAGAATCCAGAAATGATTCACATAGTCACACATCTATAGCCAACTGGTTTTCAACAAGGGTGCCAAGAACATTAAATGGAACAAGAATAATGGCATTAACAAACAGTGCTGGGAAAACTGGATATCCATGCAAAAGAATGCAGTTGGACCCTGCCCTCACACTATGTACAAAATTAACTCAAAATAAGTCAAGGAACTAAACATTAGAGATAAAACTATAAAACTCTCAGAAAAAAACATAGGGAAAACATTCATGATCTTTGATTTGGCAATGATTTCCTATATATGACACCAAAAGCATGTGGAACAGAAGAGAAAAAAATAGATAAACTGTACTTCATCAAACTTAATACCTTTTGTATCAAACAATTGAAAAGACAACCTACATAATAGGAGAAAATAATTGTGAATCATATATCTGAAAAGTGTTTAATATCCAGAATATATAAAGAACTGCTACACCTCAATAACAAAAAGACAAACAACCCAATTTAAAAACTAGCAAAGGACTAGAAGAGACATTTATCTGAAACAGATATACAAATGACCAATAAACACATGAAAAGATGTTCAACATCATTAGCCATCAGAGAAATGCAAACCAAAACCACACACACTAGGATGACTATTAATGTTTAAAAGGAAATTAATAAGTTTGGGTAAGGATGTTGAGATATTGGAACCCTAGTACATTGCTGATGAGACTGTAAAATTGTACAACTGTTGTGAAGTTTGGTCATTCCTCAAAAAGTTAAACATAGACTTACCATATGACCTGGCAATTACACTCCTAGTAATGTAGTCAAAAGAATTGAAAGCAGGGACACAAACAGATAATTGTATACCAATGTTCATAGTAGTGCCATTCACAATAGACAAAAAGGTGACAACAAACCAAATCTCCATTGACAGATGAGTGGATAAGGAAAATGTGATATATACTACTACAGTGGAATATTGTTCAGCTGTAAAAAGGATGAAGTTTTGATACATGCTACATCATGAATGAACCTTGAAAGCATTAAGTTGAGTCTAAAAAGTCAACTATAAAAGGACAAATATTGTACGATTCCACTTATATGAAAAATCTAGTATAATCAAATTCAAAGAGACACAAGTAGATTAGAGGTTACCAGGGACTAGGTAGAGAGGAAATGAGGAGGTATTGCTTCACAGGGATAGAGTTTCTGTTTAGGATAATGACAAAGTCCTAGTAATGGATGGTGGTAATGGTAGTATAACATTGTGAGTGTAATTAATACTACTAAAGTGTATACTTAAAAATGGTTAAAATTGGAAAATTTGTGTGATATATATGTTAACACAAATTTTTAAAAACTTACAATACTACTATAAAAGTCATTAGTGCTGACCCCTAATATTTTTTATTCCCTTCAAGAGCACATAGTAGCATTTTACTTCCCAACCTCTTGGAAATTAATTGACCAACCAAATGTGAGCAGAAGTGGTGGGAATCACTTCCAAGCATAAGCATTAAGGGTCAATGTGCAGTTCACCACTCCCTTTTTCTCTCTTTCCTGGCAACCACAATGTTTTGGAGAGAGCAGTTCTCAACTGGGGGTGATTTTACATGGCCCTCTACCCAAATCTGGGGACATCTGGAAATGTCTGGAGGCATGGTTTGTTGTCAAGTCAAAGGGGTTGCCATGACCTGGGAGTAGAAGCCAGAGATGCTGCTAAACATTCTACAAATGCACAAGACATCACCTTTCCCTCCATTCCCAAGGACTACAAAAATTATCCTACCCAAATTGAAGAACCCTGGCTTGGAGTAAGGACGATTTGGATCATAGTCCTTAACTGGCCAGCAATACACATAAATAAGAAATAAACCTGTTATATCAGACCATTAAGACATTCAGATTGTGTGTTATTACAGCATAGCCTAGCTTTTCCTAATACATTTATTTTGCAATTTGAGTGAAATTAGAACACAATGCAGTTCTCCAAGTAATGTTTAAATAATTTGATTCTGATATTTCTAGATTTTATATCCACTGAATGCATGACTGCTGGGATTAAAATTGAGGTCAAATTTCTTTAAAATGGAAAATAAATTGACCAATTCAAATTTTGAGATAGTTTAGGTTGCTTTACAGGGAAATGATTGCTCATAAGAAGCATCTAGTTTTATGCCTAATGTCCTTTTTCTAAGAAACCACAACAATTCAGCCATATGCTTGAAAAAAGACAGATTTATGATATTTGCTTTTAAAAATGAGACTGGAGGTTATAAATTTATTGAAAAAGATAAACTTTTTATCACTTAGGTTAAATAATTTAATAATTCCTACTATTTTGCTGTGAAATAACTTAATGTACATATTGAACTAATCCCAGAAAGCCTTTTTGGTTTATATATTTTTATTTTTTAATATATATTTTAAAACATGCATAAAATGCAGGTTTCACATATTCTACTCTATTATTAATACCTTGCATTAGTGTGGTACATTTGTTACAATTGTTGAAAGCACGTTTTTATAATTTTACTCTTAATTGTAGTCCATGGTTTAACATAGGGTTCACTGTGTTGTAAGGTCCATGGATTTTTTGAAACTTTTTATTCTATTAACTTACATAGATGTAAAATTTCCTCCTTTTAGCCACATTCAAAAATATAATTCACTGCTGTTAATTACATTCACAATGTAATTAACAGTAATCACCACCATCATTACCAAAACTGTTCTATATTCTATCATCCCAAATAGAAACTCTGTGATTTACACTTATATGGAAGAAAAAGAGAAAGAATAATAATAATAATAATAATAAAAACAGAACAAAAACTATAATGACAAGGGATCTTTTATTTCTGAACGGAGTTTGGTGGCTTGGAGTTATGTACTTGTCCACCCAACCTCATGCCCCCAATTCTGAAAGTTAATCCTTTCCTATGGGTTTGAATCCATTATAAATAGGACCCTTTGATGAAGTTGCTTCAGTTAAAGTGTGGCTCAACTGAATCAGGATGAGTCTTAATCTTATTACTGGAAGCCTTAGAGAGAAGACCACATAAACAGAAGAAATAGGGAGCAACCAGAAGCTAGAAGTCAACACAACCCAGAATAGCAAAAAAAAGACACAACCATGTGCATTGCCATGTGATGGAAAAACCAAGGAACACTAAAGTTTGCTGGCCAGCCAGAAGATACCAAACCTATGAAGAAGGAAGCCTTCTAGATTCTGAAACTGTGAGCCCATACATTCTTTTTAAGCCATCCCATTGTATGGTATTTGTTTTAGCAGCTATGAAACTGAAACAAGAAGTATTTTCTAAATGAAAAATCTTATTTGTGATAAGCAGATTTCAACACCTATGCAATTTTAAGTTTCTTCTTTCAAAGTAACAAACTTTCTCTCCTCAATACATTCTTTATGATTCAATTCACTTTTTCATGTATTATTTTGACTAGCAAATATATTCACATAGTTCAAAAGTTAAAAAGTATAAAAAGATAAACAGTGAGAAGATTTCCTCCCAGTCAAGGCCATTACCTATGATCATATAAATTGTGCATGACATGAGACTTCTCATGGTTGACACCACCTAGAACTTGGTATGTCCTTTCCCTATGTCCAACCTTGTCACACTAACCTTATTCATAAAATCTATTATTAGTTTCATATGAGCATGTGAATATGCATTTAGTGATGCATTCATATGCATATACAATTTATACATATCTGCATGGAAAATATGTATGTAAATATAGATACATCCATATACAAATGGAAACAAGTATGAACTGAAGTCCCTCCCTTTTTACTATTTTTCTTGTACAAAGCACATCTGCAATCTAGAAAGTAATCGCCATGTCGATCCACAATAAAAGGCTCTTGATTGGAAAAATAGACTCTTCTATGAGCCTTAAGTAAATAAAATGCAATAGCAGTCAAAGCAATTATTTGACAAATTGTGAAATACACAAAAAATATGCTTGGCAATTTCCAGCATCGCATTGCAGCACTCTTGTCCCTCTCTTTATATACACATTCTCAGTTAACCCATGTCTCCTGCCATTCAAAAGCCCTCATTTTCAAGTCTGACATTCCTGCAATACCCCTTTAATAGAGCTTTGCCCCCACAACCCACCCTGTTCACATTTTTAGCACGCATACTTCACATTCCCTCTGCTATAAATCTGATGATCTAATGCCTAATAACGTGTCAGTGATTGATAAATGCTTCATCTTACCCCTCTGAGAGAAAAATACACTATGATTTTTTTTACTCTTGCTAATATATTTTGTGGGGTTAAGTTTTAAATTGTTTAAAACATGTTATACTGGGTAATTCTCATTTAAAAGAGATTTATTTAGGCAATTTTGTGTTGGTTAATATTGGATTCTCATTATTTAAATTCCCTTCTCTAAATTCCATGGAATTGACCCTCAAAATATAGCACTATGAGAAAATATGCATTAACTTTGGAAATGAGAAAGGTACCATCCATATACTAAAATCATAAAGGTATTTCTGAACTACATAATGTGGGTAGGCACAAACTAGGAGCCATACAGACCAACTGATCATCCTTACTCTTGTGAAGGAGCTATGTGCCCAGGAAGAACTACACAGAGGAGGCTCTGACAAAAATATAATAACACCCTCTAACTAAGACAGGTGAAGACTTTGATGCGTGATCAAAATAAACAATAAGCCACATCAATACACAGAAAATCCACTGAAGCAATAGAATGATACCACAAGGAAGAAGAAAGAGTCCATTCTGAAGAATTAAATAAGTCTTTCTTTCTGTAATAGATTTACTACAAAAAATTCTATTGTCAAAAACATTTATATTTGATCCTGAAAAGATGAAAACATATTCTGTATCAGAGTGTGATGACAAAAGATTTCCAGTTAACTAATGATTATTTTTTGTCTATCCAGCAGGACAGACACACCTCACCCTAAAATGACACATCACAGAACAGGGCATATGTGGCTTAAGTAAAGCCAATGAAATTCTATATCCAAGTAATCTGAATTTGGAGAAAGAAGATAGTTAGTGCTGAGACATTTGATGGCCGTCTCTGAAGACAAAATTCTTTAATTTTCAAAGCTTAATTGTGCAACTTGCCCTCCACTTTCCTAAATTAGACTATGATCCTTCCAATAGATCCTTTTTTTTCTCTTCTCACTGGATTCAATGTCTCTGTTCCTAAAAAAAAATAAAAGAAACAATTGAATTTTTATAGCAGCAAAACCAAAATACACCTTTGACATTAGAGCAAGTGGCCATGAGGAAAGGTAAACAATATGAGAGATGGAAAAATTTTGAACAACATGAATGACATGAGTCACCAATATGATGGAGGCTCTGAAAAACAAATCAATAATTGAATAAATTCTATTTAGTAAAAATTGAAGATTATTGTTAGAAATTCACCCAGGATTTGAAAGAGAAGAATAAAGCAATAAAAAACAAAGGATGAAGGGAGAAAACCCAACTGATCCAGGAAATCTATCTACAGGAAAAACAAGAGTTTATTGAATTCATGATAATATAAAGCCATCCAGATCCAAATAATGGATAGAAAAATTCCTGATTTGAAAATTAACATTAATTTGTATATTTATATGTGGCCTCTCTCTAACCCAAACTCAGCATATAAAAGCACTACTTCCCCCCACCCTCCCGGCATGGGACATGACTCCTGGGGATGAGACTCCCTGGCACTGAGGGATTATTACCAAGTGCCAAATAGCAATGCATCTGGAAAAAGAGCTTGACCAAAAGGGAAAATGGTAAATACAAATGAGTTTTTATGGCTAAGAGATTTTAAAGTGAGTCAGAAGTTCATTCCAGAGGTTACACTTATGCACATCTCAGCAAGATCTCATTGATTGCCACAGTAAACAGTGCCTCAAAAAGCATGGCTTCTGGGGGCTCTAGAGACATCCAGACACTATAAGCAGGGCAGACAAGCTCAGGAATTCAGCACTTTGTCAGTGGACCTTACTTTGTAATTTATGCTCCCAGTATACCAGAGTTAGACTCATTTATAGTATCCTTGCACATGGCTCTTCTGCCCTTTTTATATGAGCCTATAATTTGCACTGTATTTGTTAAATATATGTTCCAGTGACTTAAATCTTTGATCCATCCACGTGCCAGTTGAGCCCTGAATCTCAGCAGAGTTGCAACACCTACTCTCCAGTTCATTGGCCTCACCCAAGGAACAAGGAACACCCCATCCCAAGGAACAAAGAGTGTCTGCAACTGCAAGCAAGATAGTTCCATCCATCTGTTCCATGGGAGCTAGGCCCCTTCTCAGTTACAAATGGAGTGGGTATCACCATCACAAAATCCTCAAGATTGGGGAATGAACAATGGACTAAAGTAGACATTATTGTTTTACTATTGACATTATTATTCTAGCAATGGAAGAACTTTTATCATTGATATAAAGACAGTGGTCACCAAAGGTTCTGAGGGGAGGGAGTGGGAAAAAATACGTGTAATATGGGGGCATTTTTGGGACATTGGAATTGTCCTGCATGACATTGCAATGATGGATACAGGCCATCATATATTTTGTCACAATCTACAAAATTGTGCGGGACAAAGCGTAAACTATAATGTAAGCTATAGTCCATGATTAGTAGCAATGCTTCAATATGTGTTCATCAATTGTATCAAATGTACCACACAAATAAAAGATGTTTGTTAATGTGGGAAAGTGTGGGAGGGGTAGGGAGTGGGACATATGTGAATCCCCTATATTTTTTATGTAACACTTATGTAATCTAAAGCTTCTTTAAAAATAAAAATTAATTTTAAAAATTGGTGTATTTATAGGGTTTACCAAGTTCCAAGAAAAAAATTAATGTATACATATATAAAAATAAATATTTTCATGTACAAAGAGCATTTCTGCAAATAGCAAGACAAAAAAATTTACCCACAGAGAAGTAAAAAATCAAATAGGTTCAAGTGTCTTATGTACAATAATGAATTATAATAGGAATGGATTAAGTAATGTCTGCAGCGTTTATAGTTATGCAAGAATTCTATATCACAACTGTTAACATTTTTGTGGGGCAGTGTACCAGTTGATGTAGGCTAAATGCCATAACCAAAAAGTACAATATATCAGTGGCTTTACAAAATCAATATTTATTTCTCAGTCATGTATAATGCATCTTGGTTCAAGGAGGATGCCCAGGCTCTTTCCATGCAATCATTCAGGGACCCAGGTTCTTTCCACACTTAGGCCAGAAGAGTCATATTACATTCTCTTATTTTCCATAGACAAGAACTAGTAACATGTCTAGGTCTTCACTTAAGAGGTCTTAAAAATGTATTTAGCTGTATGCCTAGGTAAAGGAAACAAGTTTGACAAGCATCTAACCAGCAGTGTCCAGTAGAAATTTCTATGATCCTGGAAATATTCTTTTTTTTTCTGTTACACTTATTTGTTTATTTATTTATTATATCAATGTTACATGTTACTCAGTTAACACAAAGCAACAACTACAATAACAACAAATCTGCTTTAGTCAGCAATTACACTCTCTCCCTTATTTTTGTTCTCAATCTTGCTACACATCTTTCTCGGTATGCCAAGAATATGAGGCCTCAATTCCCTTCACCCGTCTTTTCTTTCAGGTTTGTGGTTGGAGTGAACAACCCTGAGGGATGAAGTAATGGCACCCTCCAGGAAAAAGAGCTGGCTTGCTTACAGCTTTCTTTTTTTTAATATATACTAGCAAACAAGTAGGATTTTACTTGTTTTCATTTTTTTTAAACAATTTATTGAAGTATATCATTCATACATGAACATACATAAACAATAAGTGTTCAGTAAACACTGTGAACTTACAAAACAAACATGCATAACATCATACAGGGCTCCCATACATCACCCCACCACAAATACTCTGCATTGTTGTGAAACATTTGTTAAAAAATTATGACAGAGCATTGTCAAAGTATTACTACTAACTATAGTCCACATCTTACTCCCCTATAATTTTTTTTTAAGGATTAATTAATTTATTTACTTTTATCCATTTTTACCACACACCCCCTGCATTTTTGCTGTTTTTGTGTCCATTCACTGGGCAACCCTCTGTGTCCATTTCCTGCCTTCTCTTCTCATCCTTCTCCTCCTGTCTTCACTGGGATTAGGTCCTTGGAACCTCCAATGTGGAAGAGAAGCGTCCTACTGCTTGTGACACCTTAGTTCCTGGTTTTTTGGCACGTCTCGTCTTGGCTCTCCCTTGTGTCATTCTCCCGTTATGTCATCATCTTTCCGCGTGGCTCGCAGGGCCTGACAGCGTACTTGCGCACAGGGCCTGATGGCCTGCACGCCTTCTTTATTTTTCTTTTTTTGTTTTTACTGAGAGGTCCCGGGGATTGAACCCAGGTTCCTCCATATGAGAGATGGATGCCCAACCATCTGAGCCACATCCGTCCCCCTGCTATATCTCTTAAGATTGACCAAAGATACCTTGAGTTATAGTCATTTCCATACAGGATGGTCATATAATAAATCAGGCTTAGTTTATCACCAGCATTCTAAAAACCAGATCTAGGGAGAAAAAGTAAGTCTGGGGACACATGTGTGGTTTCTAATATAGCGAATGTTTAGCCTACCCTGATTATCACAAAACCAGGACAGTGAGAATATTCGCATGGAAATATTCTAATGTGCTTCCTAATATGGTAGGCATTAGCCAATTGTGGCTGTTAAACACTTGAAATGTGGTTAGTATGACAGTATGATTTAATTTTATTTAATTTAATGAATTTGAATTTAAATAGTCACATGTGACTCGTGGCTTCCATGTTGGACAGTGCAGACCACCTGTCTCTGCCACAGAGCAATAAGATATGTTCAGGGATGATCATTGGAGCATTATTTGTAAGAGCAAAAATTTGGAGACAACACAAATACCAATGAAGTTGAGAATTTATGCTATGACGACCTCAGCAAATGGTTAAAATATTTTCTGTTGAATATTGGTATTTAGGCTATGTGTCTATGGACACTAGAAATTTAGAAGAATTGGTAGATAAATACGAGAGAACATTGGAGCATATTCAGATCCTGCTAAATCCTCAGTCAGGTCCTGGAAAAGGGACATGCTTCAGTCTGAGTAAGTCATTTCCAGAAAGTGGTTGCAAACAATAGCCTCAGCATCACCTGTGAACTAATGAAAAGGAAATTCTCCAGACCTACTGAATTAGAGGTTGCGGGGGTGGAGTCCAGCAACTTGTGTTTAATAAGACGTTCTGGTGATACTGACACATGCAAAAGTTTGAAAACCATTGATCTAAGGCAGTAGATCTCAAACTGAGTTGCACATTAGAATAGCCAAGGGAACCATAAAAAATAGGGTTACCATGGCTTAATCCTGAGAGATTTTATTTAATTGTTATATGGTAGGGCCAAGTATTTTTAAAAGCTCCCTGGGTGATTCAAGTGTACAAACAGAACTCAAAATCAGAAATTGAAGTGACCTAAACGGAAAGCAGAAAAAGAAACAGAACCCAACTTCATTACAATTCACTCTTTCTGCTCACAGACCACAAAACAAAAATGCTGAAGTTTAATCTGGAAATTTAGATGATTATAATACTCAATTCTCTGTACCATATCAAATTTCATGGGCAATAAAGTAGGAATCAAAATAGAAGATCGAAATGGGCCCTTGGAGGGGTCAGGAAAGTGAGGAAAATCTGAAGTCATGGAGCCATCCTCTTGCTTTGCAAGTCTCTTTACAATAACCTAGTGTTGCTCACGGCTTTGAGGAAGTCAAGGCCTATGGAGGAGAAATAGTGTCATTAGAGTGGTTACCTGTACAGACTCAGGAGCCAAACTGCCTGAGTTGAATTCTGGTTCTGCCTCTCATTAGCTGTGTAACTTGGGAAAGTAATTTAACTACTTTGTGCCTCACTTTCCTCCTCTAAAAGATGGGAATAATACTCTATTTTACCTACCTCATAGTGTTGTTGAAAAGGATGAGTGAATTAGTGCATTAAGACACTTAAAATAGTGCTTAACACTTATTTGTTATGCTTAGAAATAAGATTTAAAACAGAATCCATGCTAGCTTGTTGCTAAGAAACACAAACCAAAAAGGCAGGTCAACATTAAATGGCCACAACTCAGGGATTGGCTACTAACTATAAAAATTATATAACATGCATATAATTACATATATATATATATTATGTATATATATAACCAATCAGGTTTGGAATGTTTCAGGTGGCATTCTAGAAAATAGCAATGAATGAAACATAGTAAGCCTTATCATGAAAGAGATCACATTCTAACATTTAAGTGGGATGACAAAAAATAAATACACGAGGAATATATAATATAACATCAGATATTAATAATAACTGTAAAGAAAAATAAAACAGTACAAGCAACAGGAAGGTGACACTTGAGGAGCCATTTGAAGGAAATGAGAAAGTAAGTCAGGTTCACATCTAGGTACAGAATGATATGGCCAGAGGGAAGGGAAAATACAAAAGCCCTGGTGCATCATGAGCTTGAAGCGTTGGAGTAACAGCAAGAAATCCAATGTGGTTATGAAGCAGGCTTCATATAGGGAATGAATCGATGGATCTGGACCTGGCAGAAAGGATCATGTGGACATCAATACCCCAAGATGGCTGCTGAAAGATCCTCAGGAGATTTCTCCCTGAAGCCAAGAGAAGCTCCAGATAATTCTCCCAGGACGTTATCATTGGCCCTACCCTGCAGATTGATGGGTGGGGTAATCAGTCAAAACAGCAAACACCTGGAACTCACCCCACGCCATTAGCAAAGGGGTGGAATAATTAACAGTTTAAAAGGCAGGCGCAAAGGTCAAATTGCCCCTCTGCTCCTGCCCCCCTGCTCCCAGCGGCTTCCATGCTCTGCTGCTGTGCTTGGGGCCCTTGTGGCTTCTGCACCCTGCTCTTGCCATGGCCCCCTGCACAGACCAACATGCAAGTAAAACCTGGGCATTTATAATCTATAACGAGAAATTGTAGTCTATAAATCAGCCCTGTTTATCACTTTTCAGCCCTTTCCTCCTCTCTACCAGGGACCCGTGATCTGTTATTTTCTCCCATTTCTCTTCTCTCCCTACCTTAATAAATTGCTGGCCTCACTCACCTGACGTGCTCTGAAATTCATTTCTGCAGCATAAGTCAAGAACCTGGACTAAATCCATTAACAGTTAGAATAGACTAAGCAAGATAGAGCCCATTAAGAGATGGGCAGGGTCCAGACATAGATAGACTTGCAGGGGTGGTCAAAAGTTTGAAATTTTATTTTAAAATAATGAAAAGACAGGATTGTTTTAGTAGGGACGATTCCTTGATTGACATACAATTTTTTTTTTTTAAATCCACTCTAGCTGCTATGCAGTAAATATACAGTATTGGGTCAAAAGTATAGGAGGAAGACTAGCATTCAGACAGACAAGAGATTATACTGGCTTGAGCCAAATTAATGGCAGTGAAGGCAATGATAAGAAGTCTGATTCACAATAAATTTGGATTTGTGACATGAGGTTTGAGAGTGTTTGGCCTGAGAAAAAGATGAATTGTAGGGTCATAGACTAAGAAGTGAGTCTTGAGCATCCTTCTGGCCCTGTTAAGTTTGAACTGCCCAAGTGGAGATTCTAACAGAGGAGTTGGATTTATAAATCTGATGCTCAAGGACAATGCTTAGGGAAAATATATACATCTGATGCTCAGGAAATAACTGGGGGCTAAAGATATTAATTGGGCTTCATATATTCAAATCCACGAGAACACATGAAATCAACTAGGAAATGAGTATCAATGGAGGAAGAAGATAAAATTGACATCAAAGCAGTTATTTAAGTGAAGTATTTATATCCAGGTAATATCCTTTTCAAGCATGATCATGCAGGACATTGGGCAAGAGAGACTCCAACCATTTCATATCTATGGAAAATATAACTCCTGTTTTGTAGCACTTATACTTCAGCCAGGGGGTGGGGGGGAAATACCCACCATTGTCTACCAGAATATAGTATGTATTCTGTATCTCTGGTCATTGTGTGCTGCTTTTAATTTAACTATTTCTAAAAGAGAATCTCATGTTGCTATAATCTTCCCACTTTTATTTTAAAATAGCTATGTTTAGGTGGTTTTATTTCTTTTTTAGCCCATGTATTTCCAGACATGAAATGGCACTTTCAGACTTGATTGAGAAAATTGAACATAATCTAGGGATTCTGAATTTTGAAATTAAACAAGATTTTGGGCTGTCTCCTGATGGAAAGGAGTGTGTTTTCATTTACACATGAACTAACAGCTTTGTATCAAGTGTGGGCAGCGTTGCAAGTTTACATATTAGTAAAAGGGTGTAAATATATCTATCAAAGAGTAAAATGCAATGCATATATTTATTTTTGCCTGTTCAGAAATCTCTTCCCTTTCTCCCCCTTTGGCCCCAGATTCCTTTAGGAAACAACTTCTCTTTCATTCAAACAGATTCAATCCCCCACCTCCAGGTAAAAGGAGTGTGTTCTAGACAGCCAATTTATCAATTCACCTGGCCATAGTGGTTAGTCAAGGAATATTATGATGTTACACGGTCCAAACAAATTCCTGTCTTGAGTTTTCTTTTTTCGTTGTTGTTTAAAGCAAGAGGAAAGACCCTCCATTTTGAGTCATGAAATTAGAAGAATGTGAAATGGTGGCTACTGGTAGCCATTGCCTTTCACTCCACCAGGGAAAAGGTCTCATTTAAGGGAAAATGGAACCAAGCAGAGATAATCCCTGGTTAAAGGAATCTGAAAGAAACCCTGCTGGTATCAGATCTCTGGTTCAGAAGTCTGACATTCCCAGATCTGCCTTCAATCTTGAAGTTCTTTCTTTGACTCTATGAATTTACACCCTTGTATGAGCAAGTTTGAGTTGGATTTCTGGAACATATAACTAAAAATTTTAACTAATACATTTTGATTAATCTTAATTCTATACACAAATCACAGAATTAACTAGTTAACTCCAGAAAAGGAAAATAAGCAACTAACATTACTAAGAAACATTATCTTAATTGCAGTGATTTCTGAATGGTGGGCTACTGGAAGATTTTTATCTTTTTAATTTTCTAAAATTTTATATACCTTTAATCCCGAAAATATAGTTATTTTTTAATAAAAATATTTCTGAAAAAAATTAGTAAAAATATCCAGAGTGATTCTATTGTTATTGACATCCTTAAGTGAAGATGTTTTATAATCCATATGTCCTTGGATCACAGGGAATAGAGAGGTGAGATATATTACAGATGCAGAATATGATCTTTATTTGGGATCTAAATACCCTATTTTTATCAGAGACTTCCTACATAGTAACTCCTACAGTGGTGACTGCTTGCATTAGGTTAATTGGCATGTTACCAAAGATTATTCATTTGTCAAATAAGTTTGAAAAACAGAGTTAAACAAAGTTTAAACAAAGAACCAGGTTTCTTTCCTGTAGCGTTTCTCAAAGCTTCTAATTGCATTGTAACTCTTCACTGTGCTGCAGTGTAACCGCAGTACCATTTATTTGAGGAAAACCATATCATTTATTAACATCGCCACAGAACACAGTTTGGAAAATACTGGACTAGTCTTATGTTGTAGATAGGGAAAATTGTCCTTAGGAATCTTACTCTTATCTTATTTGTCGACTTAAAATCTTAGCAAGAAAGAAGAATGGCGCCAGAAGGAAAATACCATTTTTCCCCTGTGCAAAAACAGTCCCAGATAAGGATGCCAAGCCAATTCAGCCTAGATGCCCAACATCAAGGTTGCTAAATTGAATCACAGAGAAGTAAAGCCCTAAGCCACATAAACAAATCTCTAATGGAATCATAGTGACTTTGACAGGCAAATCTGGGAGTATTTATAAATAAGTTTCCTAGTTTCTAAAATAACAGATATGCCCGGATTTGGCATTCTAGAGGTACTAACTGATATACATCAACACCGTGATAAATATTAACCTATTCTGATTGGTTTGTGGGTTAAGGATCTTCTGATTATTGTGTAGGCATAAAATGGTAGTGATTTTTGAGGGAACAATAGTATATTTAGTTTCTAGACTAATCCTAAAATATAAAGGAATGATTTTTCACTTAAAGATCTATTAAAAAGAGATTAAATCTTCAACTCTTAACTTGTCCAAAAGCTTGAAGATAGATTAAGCCTTGGAAATCCCTAATATCAGTCTTCTTCTAAGATAATACACACCTGATATTTTTTAGCAATTGCTATTCAGACGTTTCTTTATTTTACTTCAACTCTGTCTAATTTTTTGAAAGTTCTGGATGGTACTGTGAAAGGGGGAAATATGAGATTTACCCTTGAAACCTGTAATTGAGGAAATTAAATGTGCTCTAAAAATCCATACAAAATAAGTGTGAGAAGCAGTGATGTAGGTAAACCTAGATATTTTCTATCACGTTATGACTGACATGTACAGGAACATAAAAAAATCTAAATCATGTTTACTTAAGTAAACTTTCAGGGAAGTTGGATTGTAATCTCCAAGCTCAAAAAGTAGAAATCAAATCAAATATTTAAAGTCTGATGAGGAAGAAAGTAATAGCTAAAGGAAGATAGGAAAATGAAGCTAAACAAGCCTCAAGTTTGTAGTATTTAAAAGTACCTTCCAGATAAATCCCAAAATTGGACAGATATCTCTCATCAGAGTTCACCATGGCCCAGAAAAAATATATCTCATAATTATGTACTCTATTAACTCTGAGTCCATGTATAAATAGCAAGCTTCTGATTACCAAGATGGCTCCTCATATATGACAAGAAGTAGAGTCACTGGATAGAAGACAACAGCAATCCAGTGACTAGAAATGTCTGTTTTCTATGATCATGTAACACATATTTCCCCAGCCAATTTAGTCAAGGATTTAAAATGGAGATGTATTAGCAGTTAATTTTACTGACTATTGCTTGACCTGCAGTTTCTCCAGTCTTAAAAATATCTTTTCCAGTTATTTGGGGAATGCCCCAACAGTTGTCTTTCATGTGTGCAGAAATAATTCTGTTCAGTAACCATGTGATATTACCGTTTTCATTTTATTTATTTTGGTTCATCTCCAGTCATGACTATGGTAAAAAGCAGGAAGATACTTTACCAGTACCTCAGGTTGTACTTACAAACAGGATAAAACAGGGGGGAAAGCCAAGTAAGGTTGTGTCTCCGCTGAGAGTAGCTTCAGTATAATCCAATAAGGATATTCTGAAGTTTAAGTTGTATCGTAGGAATAGCCCTGCCTTGAAGCAAGAGGATCCCCTTTCGAATGCCCATGTCAGACAGACATTAGCCAAGGTCTGTTTGCAAGGGAAGATGGTAGGTATATGCCTTCTGTTCAGCCAAGAGCAATACTCAGATACTCAGATACTGTTGACTCCTCACTATATATATCACTTTTTAAGGAATAACTGGGCTTTCTGGCATATACTGCTTTCTTTGCCAAAACAGTTGATTCATAGGAGATCTGATGTGATGGCTAAGCTATGGTGTCCAATTGTTTGTTCAAATACTAGCCTTGTTGTTGCTATGAAAGTATTTTGTAGATATGGTTATCATGTACAATCAATTGACTTTAAGTAAAGGAGATTACACTCAATAATGTGCATGGGCCTTATCCAATTAGTGGAAGGCCTTAAAAATTAAAAACTGGGATTTCCAAGAGAAGAAGAATTCTGCTTCAATTCTACCACATGAATTATTGTCTGAGTTTCCAGCCCACTGGGCTCCCCTATGAATTTCAGACTCAAGATTGCAGCATCAACTTGCCAGTGTCCAGCTTGCTTGCCTGTCTTACTGATTTCACACTTAGACCCCACAATCACATAAGCCAATTCCTTAAAATGAATTTCTTTATATACACACAACCACCAGACACATGCATGTATTATAAATACATATATACACACATATACATATGCATATATACATGCATATATGTATACATACACATGCATACATGGATATAGACAGACATAGGCATAGACATAGGCATAAGCATAGACATAGGCATCCTGTTGGTTTTGTTTCTCTGGACAACCCTAATAAACCTTGAGAAGCCAAAGTTCTATCATGGTATTGGGTACATGGGAGAAAATGTTTCCCTTCCCTTTTTTGAGCCACACTGTCTTAGAAGAGAACTTAAGCAGTCCTGTCATGAGCCTCAATGTTTCACAGTATTTACTCAAAGCTCTCTTGAATTACGATTCAGATATGAGTTCAAGGAAGTCAGGCTGGGAATTAATTTTTGTAACAGACACCACAGTCATCTCAGAATCTCTCCTCCTCTGAGAACTCAGACTGGTCTCCCTCATCTCTTAGATGTGCTATAACCCAGAAGGTTTTTTAGTCTCTTGCACAAATAGGTTTCTGGAAACCCTACCTGGCAAGTATGTCTGTGTGAGTTTTCCAGATGTGTCAGAATCCCAAGGGTGGATATTGCTTAGGCTCAAGTCACACCAGTATATACAATAATTTGGCAGATGTTACCTTCAGTGTCTTACGTATTTAATTGTTGTATCTGCCTCCCCAAGTCTGTTCAGGAACCCAGTGAAGATTGAGTCAAGACTCTGAATCGCTGTAAATTCACCGAGGTAATAACATTCTATGGGGCCTTTCTGGAGACCTTTCATTGTCTCATTTCCTTCCTAAAACAAATACATTTCTTACTCTCTTTGGGTTGTTTTTTGGTGTGTGTTTGTTTTTTTTTTTCTTTTCATTTTATTTGTAAAACTCTATTTTTATCATTTTGACTTGATTTTATAACAGATGCAGATTATAAACAGCAGCAATGATTCAGAAACTCCTGAAAACAAAATTCAAAGGTTGTAAAACACATGCTGCATATGCTTTGTAAACATTTTCATTTCATAATTGTCTCTGTGAAGATCTGAAATGTTTGAGTCATGGTTGACACTGATAGGATTTAGCAGACTCTAAATTGTTTTTATGTTCTGATTTTCAGATGTTAGATTTGGCATTGCCTTATTCTTTATACATAAAACACTTAATAAAGATTAAAGCAATAAAGTAATCAGGTAATAATTTCAGATAACCTCTAAAAAGAGACCAAATTTATTTTTAGGTGATTCTGGTATAAGACTGCCAGTAATTTCTTTTCAAATGCACAAATATTGTGCTTTGGTAAGCAACAAAAGAAGTATCTTTCCTCCTACCAGAGCTGTGATTTTAAACCTCATGATATATAGTATTCTTATATCCAAAAAATTATTAAGTCCACATAAAGGAAAGAAAATAAGGTTACATAATTTAGACTCTCATCTCTCAGCAGTTCATTTTAAAAGATCAGAATGTTTTTCTACCAAAGAATGTGATAAATATGGCTGCCTGAAAATAGATGAGGTTCATGCTATTTTAGCATTTGTTTGATGTCAAGAAACCTGGGTTCTATTTACAACTCCGATTGGCCTTATCAGCAATGTCCACACATTTCACCTATCTTTCCTCGAGTTTCTGTTTGTACTATCAAGCAATAATTGCTGTGCTTTCATTGCAAGAGTACCAGAATGCTATTAAAGTAAATTCTGTACATTGGAAATGAAGCATCTATTTTGAGAGGCAGTGTAGCATGATGGTGTAGCACATACATTCTGCAGCCAGATGGCCTGATTTCAAACAGCAGTTCTTATTACCTATAAAATTTGAGCGATTGACTTATCATTTCTCTGCTTCTGTTTATTTACCTGTAAACTAAGGATAATAATAGTAATTATCATATAGGATCTTTATGAAGATTCAAGATGTCAATATCTATAATGCTCTTAGAACAGTAGTTGACAAATAGTTAATGATATGTGTTAAGTAAATAAAATTCAGGTAACTATTATAATATTTAACACACTTTACATTGTATACATGATGGTAGGGAGTCAAAGATAATAAAGAAACAAAAAACATGATCCTTTAAATGATAAATAAAATGACATTTAGCAATAGCTAAAGCAGAAAAAAAAACCTAAACACCTGTTTTTCTCAGCTGCTAAGCCATCACAGTATAGTATTTCTATATGTTCAGTGGAAAGAATTGTGTACCCTGTTTGTAACTTAAGTTAGAAACCCTTAAGAGGGTTGAAATGATAAAAATCAAATCTGTCCCTCTTGTTTCTCAGTCTAGTATCAATTTAACTTTAAAAGCACAATAGTATTTTCATGGCTTCCTAAATAATTTTAAAACAGACAATAGCAAAATTCAGAATTTCAGAATCTGAAATTTCATTTGCAGCAGTACATAAAACCAAAAGATTGATTTCCTTGCCTGCCTAGTACCCAGGTGTGCCTATGTTACTAAGTTCTGACAACTAAACTCTCAGCATAAGTGCTGTGTAAGATTTATAAGAAGTCTTCTAAACAGGATGCTTTCTGCCCTTTCCCCTTTCCTACTCCTGTAAAAGAGATGTGATGGCAGGAGTGCTAACATTCCATCTATGCCTGTGAGGCAACCTTGGGAATAGAGGCTGTGTGCTGAGGCTGTTGGAGCAGAAAGTTAGGAGGACACTGGGGCCTTTGTAACTGGGGAGCCATCAAATCAGCTTTGAATCATCTACCACTTGTCTTTAATTTTGAGAAAGGTAAATAAACTTCCACATTATTTAAACTAACATTACTTTGATGCTTTCTTTCAAAAGCAGTCAAATCTAATCTTAAATGAGCCTGCATTTTTAAAAAAATTCAGATCCTTGATGTTATGATAATATTTTGTCAGATAAATTTCTAAGATTAAAAGGATGAGACTTTTATAACACCTAAGAAGATGATACTTAAACAAAAAGCAACAAAAATATTTTCATATTTTTCCTGTTTTCACATATCTTCCAAGGTGTCTGAGAATTTCTATTAGGAAAGAAAGGTTAAATGATACACTCAAAATCTTATGTTATTCATAACATCTAAATCCTCAGTTCATTTTTATATTCGAACATTCTTTTAACAAATGAGGTTTAATTTAAACTAAACAAAACAATATATCTATTCTGTTCTTTAAAATATTAACTCCTGTTGGGAATAATTTGAATCCTAATAAATCAAACTAGAAATCCTAAAAATAAAATTTTATCTACTCCGTGATGTACTTCTCACAAGAACCTTACATTCATATAGAGGAGATAAACATAATGTGAAGGCAAATTTCCAGCTATAATTTCTTTCCAGCATTGGCTTCACTAGGATTGATTTTACAATTCTAGATTGCAAGACAATAGTCTTTTATTGTTCCAAAACTAGAAAATTCACTTTGATAACATGTTCATTGTCAATGTTCTATCCAATATTAAAAATACTAAAACATTACTAAAGCCATAGTTACCAAAATTCCAGCATTCTAATTTTGTAAGAGTAGCATCAGAAATAGTACCAAAAAACACAATCTCAAATAAAAAAGAGCAAGTACATAAGTGTTTTACATTCCAGTTGTAATGTGAAAATAGAAAAAAGTTTTCAGTTGTAAGTTGAAACTTTTCATCATGACTGCTTCTATTTCACCTAAGCTGGAATTTCAGCCCCTCTTCTGATCACATCATTTAGTGTCTTACCTTTACATAAGAAATATATGAATTGTGGCACAACCAATCCATTATTTCAGTCAGCATAACTGATATCAACCACTCTTCGGCTGATGTAATCCACATCAATTATTAAAATGGCTAAAATAGTTGGCTTTCAGGTCCTGGTGTCATGACCATCAGCTACTGAAAGATGTGGCTGACTAGCGAGACCTGAGTGATCTAAACACATAGGCTTCCAGCCATCTATAAGTTAAAATTAATTAAATTTTTACCAGGATTAGATTTGGGTGCTCTTGAAGGAACAGTTGTTTTAAATACCTCAAAACATATTCTCTAAGAGATTGGAATGAACTTCCGTGGAAATATCCCTTTTTACAGACAAGAGAATTATCATCCTAACAATCACCCTATTTCTTATCTCTGAGAATCTTGATAAAGATGATTTGAAGATATGCAGAGGTCACCAAGATGACCTTTTCCAAAGTAAAAATTCCCCTTTCTTTCAGATAGTTTATATTCCAACTATATTTTAAAAAGCCGAGTCAATTATTTGGCTGAATTGTGAAAACTTAAGTTAGGGATGCCCATTGGACTTGTCCTTCCATCTCCAGACCTTCCACTCTACCTAAACAAGGCTGCTCTTAAATAAGACCTAGCCTGGTAACCACAGAGATTATTTTCTGTTTATCCTACTTGCAAGAGAGGTAAGGGTTAAACTGTCTATTCACCTTCAAGCAGGCCTCCCAGAGCTCCATGGAAACTGGCTACAGCTGAAAGGTGAAGCAATCAATACTGGTAGAGTGTGGAGTTGGCAGACCAGGTCAGGGTTCCACCAGTCCAGAAAGGCTGTAACACAAGTCTTGAAAACCAGTCCCTCTGATTATACCAAGGGAGGGTCTAGTGTTCTCCTTGCCATGATGATGGAATAGGACTGGAAAGCAGGGTCTGCCATTTAGTGATACTTTGGTTAGGTCCCAGATCCTGATAATACATGCCATGGAGGGGCTAGTGATTTCCTAATAATGATGCACAAAAGCCCCAAGCCCACAGGTCAGACTTCTGACTATGATAGATCTCATTTGATGTCCTAGAATGTAATGGTTAACAGTAGACAAACATGTCTGTGGTCTCTGTGAGTTTCCCTCCAATAATGTTTTCCAAAAGACCTGGTATGTCTGTTTTGTCTTCCTTTCACTTTGTTTGCCTAACTTACCCCATCATCTGAACTACTATGAACCTGACTCTGTTTCTTGCAACTGAAATTTCAAAACGTAAGCACATTTTTACATAGTTAAATAGAACTAAATTTTCAGAACTTTTTGGTGAAAACAGAGCTCTCACCAAGAAAAAAATATTGGTAATGGAGGAGAAAGAGCTTAAGATTTTACTGACAAAGTTTAATTTTAGAACCTGAGATTTCTCTGGAGAAATGTTTCATTTTAAGGTTTTTCACAGAATAGCATATATCCCCTTTTACAAACTCAAAGGCAAAATGATATAGTCAAAAGAGCCCTGGATTATAAGTCAACAGATACAGATTGTAGATCTAGCTCTGAAAACAAATCAACTGTGTAAACCTGAGCAACACACTTAATCTTTTTGAAACTGTTGAAAAAAAGACTGTAAGAGAAAGAGGAAGAATTGATATGGCTAGTTAGAAGTTTCTAAGTTATGTGTATTTCTGTACCTTAAAACTTTGAGTCAGTAGAGAACACATTGTAGCACAAGACTGTATGGTCAAACCTGGGCATACAAATATCTGTGTTTTGAAAGGCCCACCAATTAAAATAAATGCTTTCTTTATATTTATTATCTTCAATATTAAAATATCTAGATTTCCAATGCCATGACATATAGCATATATCCAGCAACATCATACAAAAATTAATTAGGGGAAATAAAATTATATAAGCATAAATATAATTAATTCAAGCATAAATAAAATTAATACAAATAAAAAATACAGATAAATGACCCCTGCCTTTTCAATTATTACCTAAAAATATTTAAGAAAATATTTAAATACAAAGAACTTTTAAAAATATGTTCTTGCTTATTCACTGTTTGTGGGAATGTAGAATCGTACAGCCACTGTGGAAGACTGTTTGGCAGTTCCTAAGGAAGTTCAATATAGATTTGCCATGGAACCTGGCAACCCAATTGCTAAGTATATACCCAGAAGTGCTAAGAGTAGTGACATGAATAGACATCTGCACAGCGATGTTCAAAGCAGCATTATTCACAATAGCCAAAAGTTGAAGACAACCCAGGTGTCCATCAACCAATGAATGGATAAACAAATTGTGGAGCATACACACGATAGACTATTATGCAGCAGTAAGAAGAAATGAAGTCGTTAAACATATGACAACATGGATGAACCTGGGGACATTATGTTGAGTGAAGCAAGTCAGAAACAAAAGGTCAAATACTGTATGATTGCCCTATTATCAGCTAAATATATTATGTGAAATATATATTATGTGAAATATGAATATGGATAAACTTGCAGATATAAGGCCATTTTTCTTTGAAGCTGAACAAATGTAGGTTAATACTGCAAAATGTTAATATCAGAAAAAAAATTACACTAAGTGAAGGAGACCAGACACACAGTACTACATATTGTATGATCCCATTTATAAAAAATGTAAATGTAAATCAATTTATAAAGATGAAATTAGATTAGTGGTTATGTATGGCTGAGGAAGTCTTTCTTTTTGGAGTAATGAAATTGTTCTAAAATTTTTGAGATGATGAATGTACACATTGTTATTATAATAAAAGCCATTGATTATACACTTTGGATAGATCATATGGTATGTGAATATAGCTAATAGAACTGCTTAACAAACAAATAAATAATTGTGCAAGAATAGCCAGAAATATCAGCTGTGTATAGCAGGGGAAACACAGAGATTGAAAGGTAAGAAATTTTTTTGTTTGTTTGCTTGTGGTTTTTGTTTATTATTATTATTGAAATAATGAAAATGCTTTAATGACAATTGAAGAGAAAAAAAAACACAATTATGCGATTATACCATTGATTATACATTTTGGATAAATTGTATGCTTTATTAATATGTATCAATAAAATAGATTTTTTTTAAATGTGTTCACTCAAATTACAACACTTTAATCTCACATAATATTTTGTTTTTATAAAAAGTCCAAAAGGTCTTTGCAAGATTTCATTATTAATCCTTTTCAATGCTTTCCTTTTCAGTAAAGGAAGGGATATTTCCAAATATAAAATGGCTGTTTTCTTAAAAAATATTGAGTATCCCAGAAAAAGACCCTCACATCTACAGTCAAGTGACTTTTGACAATGTGGTCAAGCCTTCCTAGCTGGGCCAGAACAGTTTATTCCACAAATGGTGCTGGGAGAATTGGATAGCCATACTCAAAATAAAGAAAGAAGTCCCCTATCTCACACCGTATACAAAAATTAACTCAAAATGGATCAAGGACATAAATATAAAATCAACAACCATAAAACTCGTAGAAGAAAATGTAGGAAAACATCTTCAAGATCTTGTGGTGGGCAGTACTTTCTTAAACCTTACACTCAAAACACAAGCAACAAAAGAAAAATTAGATAAATGGGGCCTCCTCAAAATTAAACAGTTTTGCACCTCAAAGGACTATGTCAAAAGTTTGAAAAGGCAGCCGACTCAATGGGAGAAAATATTTGGTAATGACATCCGATAAGCATTTAATATCCATGATATACAAAGAGATCATACAACTCAACAATAAAAAGACAAACTACCTGATTAAAAATTGGGCAAAAGACTTGAAAAGACTATTGTCCAAAAAAGAAACACAAATGCCAAAGAAACACATGAAAAAATGCCCAACATCACTAGCGATTAGGGAACTGTAAATCAAAACTACAATGAGATATCATTTCAAACCTATTAGAATGGCTGCTATTAAAAAGTAGTAAACCGTAAATGTTGGAGAAGATGTGGAGAGATAGTAACACTTATTCACTGTTGGTGGGAATGAAGAATGGTACAGACACTGTGGAGGACTTTTTAGCAGTTCCTAAGGAAGCTGAATATATACTTGCCATGTGACCCAGCAATACCATTACTAGGTATATACACAGAAGAACTGAGAGCAGTGACTAGAACAGACATCTGTATACCAATGTTCATAGCAGCATTATTCATGATTGCCAAAAGATGAAAACAACCCAGGTGTCCATCAACTAATGAATGGTAAACAAATTGTGGAGTATACACATGATGGAATACTATGCAGTGGTAAGAAGAAATGAAATCGTTAAACATATACAACATGGATGAACCTGGAGGACATTATGTTGAGTGAAGCAAGCCAGACACAAAAGGACACATACTGTATGATTGCCCTTTTATCAACTAAATTTATTGTGTAAACTCATGGAGTTGATAACTAGAATATAGGTTACCAAAAAATAGGGTGGCAGAGAATGTACAGCTGAGGGTTAATCAAAGTTGTTTGTCAATCTTTGGAAATGAATAGAAAAGGTAAAAAGATATGGTGTTTGTAACTAGCAGAGCTTTTATATGGGTATAACAGAGGTTGAAAGGAGAAAGTCTAAGGTCATGTATATTCCTAGAAAGAAAGTTAAAACATTGTAACATGGGACTGTATAAGACAGTAAAACCTCATGTAAAACACGAATATGAGTGGTTTTGCATATGTGACTGTTTTTACAAAAATGTAAATACAAATAAACCAGAGAGAAGGAAAAAGAATAGTAGCTATGTACGGCAGGGGAGCTTACAGAGATTGAGAGGTGATGAGTTTTGTTTTTTGTTTATTATTACTATTATTGGAATAATGAAAGTGTTCTAAGAATGACTGAAGTGATGAATGCACAAATATGTGATTATACCGAATACCATTGATTGTATACTTTGGATGGATTTATGCTTTATTAATATGTATCAATAAAATTGATTTGTTTAAAAAAATATATTGAGTATTCCCCAAAGTCAGGATTTTAAGAAAACTCTATGGGCTACCAATCTTGTTTTGATAAGTTTTATTGTTGCTGCTGTTATTGTTATTTCCCCACCTGCTCTTTAGTTAATTTTATTTTTTCTTTTTAAGAGAAGACTGTACACCCCCATTTATTTTTCAAATCCATTATTTTGGGTTCATACGTAGTTAATATTTTTAAAGTTTCATGATGATTGTAAAGAAGTTGTTTTTGTTTTGTTCTTTTTTTAAGTTAGGAGATTCTGTCGTTTTTTATTATTCATGTGTCTAATATAATCACAGAGCACTCTCCCAAGAAGGATATTAGGGCATCTTGTGTTATTGACATCCTGGATATCCTCCGGACTCTTTGGCATTTTTTTTTAAACCAAGAAGGTGGAGAGTGGAGAGTAGACAATGCGAGTGGTGATTACCGCAGTGGAGGGAGAAGGGAGGATGGCAGATCTGACAATATGCATGTGTTCTTACAGAGCTTCACAGCTGCTAGCTGTCATCTCCTTTCTTCCTCAATTTTCCTTTATCCAAATCCCTGCTCCCTACAAGTCCTGGTAAGGGCACAGATGTTTCACAGACCAAGAAACATTGGGAAAGAGTGGTATATATAAACAGTGGAGTAGGGGAAAACAAAATCACACACTAAGGAGGAGTCTACCATTTTGTCTTGACAAGATGGTGGCAACACAAATTAGTCCAGTATATCTTAAAAGAACAATTCTATCAGTTTTCCAGACCCATGTTCTGTCTCTGCATGATATCAGCAAAATTTTTTGTGACAATATCCATGTGCTGGTATTAACTGTTAGAAGACTTGGATATTTTTGCCAAGTTACACAGTATTCCATAAACTTACAAAATTGTGTGGCATATATTTTCATATGTATTAAACAGTCTGTATTCAAGAGTGATAGTTTTACATTGTTTTACCTTTAATAGAAAGGACATTTTATCCTAGGTAGACAGCTAAGTAATGAATCACAGAGCTTTCTATTTTGGAAGATGTGACAATCAACCTAAATCATCCCAATCCCTGATTCTGTACAAATAAATAGCACAGGTCTCAGAAACCTATATATCTGTTTAGAAGCATGAATTACTAGATGGGAGATTTTAAAAAATATAGTTTTTTAAATTCAGATTGAGTTCAGAATGCAATAATTTACTTAAACTGAGAGCCTCTCCTTCCTATTTCTTGATCGGTCAATTCATTGTTCATTATAAGAAATACTGAGCACATTTATTTGTATAAGGAACTGTATTAGATGCTAAAAATAAAAAAAAGAGATGACTTTGAAAAAAATACAGTCTCCTGGGGCAAGGGGGGAGCGTAACTCTAACACAAGATGGCCTATATAAGTACTAAAATATTTTGTTAGTAATATAGAAATGATTAGAAGAAATGGATACATTCACATAAATGGAATCATGAAAAGCTAAGTGAAATGAGTCTGGAAATTTTTATACAATTATGATATCAACAGATAAGTGAGAGAAGGCATTCCAATCAGAGAGAACGGAATGAGCAAAAGCAGAGAAGCAGTAAAGGTCGGGCGTACTTAGAATAGTATGGGCCAGATGCCAAGCTTACCACTGGCAGTAGAATGATGAATAATAAGGAATGAAAAGGAATTTCTTCAATATGAAGTTCACAGTCTGTTATCATTTTGGGAAGAGCAAGTACACAGGTTTTGCTAATAAGACCACCACCATCAGATGGAGTCACATAGTGAAGGATATTGAAAGCCAGACTAAGGAAGTTATTGAGTAGTATGCTGGTGAGTGTGTGTGTGTGTGTGTGTGTGTGTGTGTGTGTGTGTGATATGCAAAAGAGAGTCATAATCAGAGATGTGATTTAGAAAGATTAATTTGGCAGATATAAATGATGTGAAGTTGGAAGAATGGAAGTAATGAGACCAGGGAGGAGTTTACTTTTGCAGATCAAGTCCACTCTTTCTCTTTGAAGAAAGGTTTCACATTTTACCTCTCTCCTGTTTAATCTTTGTGTTTTTATTTTTTTTTTTAAAACGAGAGACGGATAAATGTGAGCAGGGATCTCTTACCTTTTCTTCACCTGCCACCTGCTTGGGTTTCTCTTATCATATACCTTACACGCTTTGTCTGCTGCTTCTCACTGTTTATTCTTGCATCTATTTTTTTTCTCTGTAATCTCCTTTGTCCCTGATGCCAAAACCAACTACTTGAAAGCCAGTAGAATATATTACTGCCCACTTTCAAACTCTGATTTGTAAGTTCTTATGTGGATATATGTTTCATTTGGTTTGGCAGTTCAATTTATTATAAGCAGAGCTTAGACTGACAGGCTCATATATTCAGGTCTTTTCATTCAAAAACCATAAAACACAACGAAACTCCCCAGTGCCCCAGATAAAAGGGCTGCCCAATTACATGGTAGGACAGGACCAGATGTGTGAGTGTGGTGGGAAGGGATCAGGAATCATAGTAGATAAGATGACAATGAGTCATCAGTGTGGAACTATAGTTAAGAAAGGGAACATAATGGTGGGATACATGAGTAGGATCATAAAATGTAAGAACCATAAGGTACTCAGCATTAATCAGTCCCTACAGATCTGGGCTTAGCACCAAAAGGAGTGTGATGACAGGGCCTGCCTAAGGCACAAATGCAAGGTGAATGAATTTGGCTTCAGCAGCTGCCAAACAATCCTTTCCATACCCTTCTTATGCCCACTGATGCCCACATATCCAAGCAGTTAACACCCAGTACATGTGGCCCTCCACCCAGGCAAGATCCCACATTCCAATACCATCTTGCTGTCTTTCTACCATCCTCAAAATTTGAGGTCTAGATCCAAGTGCTCTGATAAATAACTTCAGAAAAAGAAAACAGTTGTGTTTTTTAAAGGACAGCTTGGAATAACAGGTCTTAAAACCAATGTAATGTTGCTGCAATGGTGTAATTTCAGGCACTACAGTATGCGGTATAGAGATATATCAGGAGAGGGAGATGTAGGAAGGAAAACTTTTTATTTTTTTGTTCTGTACAAAATATTTAGATTAAAACCGTATTATGCTTGCAAATATCTACCATAATACATAAATGTAGCATTGTAAAATATTTTTTAAAGGCTTTAGGTAATTAAATGGCTTTTAAAAAAAATTTCATTTGATCCCTAAGCATATTGTTCTGCACTTTTTCTCAATGAATTTCCACCTTTTTGTTTGTGACCAGTTCTTCAACTTAATAAAGACTATTTAAATTCAAATTGTACTTGGTGGGTACTGTAACAGCTATCTAATAGTCTTATATTAGGTCATGAGAAATCTTAATATATATTATATATATACTTATATATATGTATGTATACATATATTCTCCAGTTTGCAATTCAAAATATTCATTGAAATATTTAAAAACATTAAAACAAATTAAAAGGTGGTTGCTGTCACCCATCCCGTTTCCCTAGATTGGAAAATATGACTGGCTACATTGAAGCTCAAAGCCAAATCTCTCAAACCTTTTCTATATATCTCAGGAATATATAGAAGACTTCAGAACTACATTTTGGAAGATATAATACATATAATGATTTTCCACATATCAAAAGAACACAACTTAGGAGTAAGTCCTTTTAAATCTGATCTTTACATTTAAAGCAGACTATCACAGCCTTCATTCCTTTTTCTTACTACTTAGAGTCAAAATCTGCCCTGTAATATGCACATTTATTCATTCATTTGTTCAACAATTTTTTATATCTTCCAAATGCTAGTGCAAACAAGACCAATAAAGTTCATTCTTTCATGGAATTTAAATTCTAGTCAAAGGTGAAAGATGATAAACAAATAAAATAATAAACTGATATCAGATGAGAATGGGTGCTATGAAGAAAATAAAATGCAAGGATAGCCAAAGTATTGTGGAGTGGGTAATGTGATGATACTTCAGAGAGCAGGACAGCAAAGGCCACTTTGAGGAGCTGAGACCTGAATTTTGCCAAGGATCTAGCCATGCAAAGATCTGAAGGTGGAACATTCCAGGCAAGTGGAAGAGCAAATTCTAAGGCCCTAAAGTAGGAACAAGCTTAGAAGATTTGAGGAGCAGAAAGAAGGCTGATGTGTCTACAGTTTAGTGAGTGAGGAGGTGAATAGTAAAAAGGAAATCAAGCAGAAACGGGTGGGGGCCAAATGATAGAGGGCTTTTCAGGCCTTAGCGAAAAATTCAGATTTGATTCTGAGAAAAGTGGAAGCTGTTGGAGAATGTTAAGCAGGAGAATGAAATTGCCTTATTTTTGTTTTTAAAAGATAATTCTAGCTGCTGTGTAGCAGATGGTTTACAGGGGGAAAGAGTATAGAAACGTGGGACCAACTTGGAGGGTTACAGCACCAAGAGGAGAGTACAGTGACTCAGATTAGGGTGGTAGTAATTAGGATGGAGAAATATGGAGAAAAATGTAGGCTCTATTTTGTTAGCAGAAACAGAAGAGCTTGGTTTGTATTGAATGTGGGGAGAGAGGCCCAGAGAGGAAGCAAGTCTAAATTTCAGTCAACCAGTGGAATTTATAGATTTTTGAAAGTAAAAAATAAATAAAATTTAAAACTGAATGCATATTAAAGTCACTTGTTAAACTAGTCCTATTGAAAACAAACAACTTTTAAAAATTTTAATACAGTAAAAATCAATTCAAAATTTGTGTTAGGAACCTACGATATGCAAGGCACTTTGATAGTATCTATAGGTAATACAAACTAAAAGATGGATTTCCTGCTCTCAATAACTACTAACAATAGAAGACATATAATTAACTAGAGAAGCAATTTTTAGATAATGCTTTCAAATCAAGTAAAACATTTATTGAATGCCTACCTTGAGCACAGCACTGCTAAGAAGAAAAGATGGTTATATAAAGATGAAAAAAAAAAAGTGCCATTGGCAGCACATAATTTAAAATCTAAATGAAAAACATAAATTTCTCCTGGAATGAGCTAACAGGGATTATAATATATAGATCTATCCATTGTATTTTCAATAAATTGGAAATCATTATTATATCACTTTTGAAATCCATCTGTGTACTTGTCCAATGGCATCTAGTATTCATATTCCTTTTCCTATTCATATTATACAGCTTGGCAAAGCATGCTGAAAGGACTATAACAATGAGTACATTGTGTTTTTCTTATAGTCATACTTTGCTTGACTCACGCTGTTTTAGGTAGGGAAGCTGCACTGCTAAATTAAAAGGCTATGTACTCACAGTGAGTGGGTTCTGATGACCTAAATGATTGGAAGGAGAATAATTTGCTATGCTATCTGAACTCTGAGCATGCAGAGCTGAGTAGTGCATGGGGCACAGCTCTGTGCTTTTCTGTGCATTCATGCACTAGGATTTTCCATTCCCAATAATTAGTCAGCTTATTTTAAAATAATTAATAAGAAAGAGTTTTAGTATATTCTATGTTGCTAATGGTCTGTTGCCACCAGCATTAAAATGCTTCAAACGTGCTTTGGGACATGAACGTGTTTTCAACCCAGCATTGGACATTTTTAGGGCTGGGTGGGAGAATAATGCCAGAGTGCTTGTGTTTTTCAGAATGACTGAAACTATCTCATCTGCCACTTATAACTGGAGGTTTTAGATGCCAATAGTCTGTTTTCATTTACATGGGAAATTTTGTATTATGTCGAAGCCAATTGTATATTTATATTCGTGAGATTTGTGGCAAAGGTTGGTAGAAAACGTCTAAGGAATGCAAGTTTTACATATGGAAGCAATTAAAAGGCAAAACACAGAATCTTATAGGTGAAAGCGACTCTCAGTGATTCCACATACAGCTGACTTCTCTGTGAGTTCAGATGAGTACCTCCAGGCTGAATCTGGCCCTCATGGTGATAAAAATAACATGTTCCCACACTTACGATGATAGACACCTGTTATTTAGACAATTTCTACCAACAGCAAAATAAATAAATAAAAAAGTAAAATTCCTCATTGCCAGCACTTCCCTACTCACAGCTGCTTCCTTCCCATACTAATCACGGCAAAGCAGACACCCGTCTCAAAATTGACCGGAGAATGCAAATGGAAATAAAAATCTGCACTAAAGCATCTGAATATGATAACTGTCTGGTGACAGTGCTAAAGGAAAAAAAGAAAATTTAAAAGAAGAAACCAAACTGAAATGGAAACAAAAAGAGATAAAGAAAAAGCTTAACATATTACAAATTGGTCAGTACATATTCATATTTAAGGGCCCTGTAATCTATACCCTGCATATAAACTCAAAGATATCTGAGTGCCTGTAATTGTTTATCTCTTTTCAAAGTTGCATTGCCTTATTCATTTCACATTTAGAGAGCACCTGTCATGTGAAAGGAGAGATAATTTACGATTTGGGGGATCAGAATGGGCATGAAAGAGGTGATGGCATTTGATATGGATCTTCAGGAAGACAAAATCTTTGTGTCGGAGAACAACAGAAAAGCTCATGTTGAACTTATAGCTCTTTCTTTCTCATAGACATGTACAAATCATCCTATTTTGGTGAATGTCTTAATACCTCGGAAAGTGTCTTCTAGAGTCAAGGTTGGTTCTTTCTGTCAGTAGAGCTGGTCCAATCCTTATATTCTCTGGCCATTTTCCGGCTGCATTTAATTCTGAGCTATCTAGAGCAGTGAATGCCTCTTTGCTTACGATCAAGCAACCCAGAATTCTATCAGTATTTTCTGCTACTCTTCCTGAAATTGTCCTATTCTGCTGTCTTCCTTTTCACACATGCCTTGTCCAGCATATGAGAATTATAAACATCATGGTTTCAGTGTTCAAAAATTGTCTGTGTCTGGTAACTAGTTGTTGTTTGCATTGATTTTGTCATATCATTTGAATATTCAACAGTGTGGAGAATATGGTGTCCCTGGAAAACAGATGATGAGAGAAAATGACTACTTTGTGGAAGTTTGGGTTAATACAGGGTTTATTGAATATTTTAAAGGTAATTTTCAAACTAGAAATTTCTATACAAATGTAAGAGAGTAGTTGCAGTAATATGTTATCAGCCTTCCAAAGGCCATGCTGACGTTGATTGAATTTTCTCTCTTTATCAATGGCAACATCATTAGGAAATACACATATCTCTAGACAGGGTTCATATGATTCCAACAAAATCCTGCCAGCTACAAGCAGAGCTGGGTTGCTGCAACTTTTAAACACATTTGACCCACTGTGAACTAACTTAGTAAGGCTATAGTTAGTAATATAAGCATAGATGGTATCTTACCTAGACTACTCTCTAACATCAGTGAAGTGAGAAAGATGTATGTATTGGAAATACTTATAATCTTACAATCCTTAAAGACCATCTGGTCAATAGGTCCCAAACTGGGACCTATTGTATTTACAAAATTTCCAAAAACCAGAGAAGAAATGGACATTTTCATTACAATAAAACCACAAATAGAAAAATATATATATATATTTTATATTTTAACTGAAATTATATCAACACATGATGGAGGAAACAATGATAAAAAGATCTTTGGTGAAATGCTGCAATTATTTAATAATTTACTAGTAATTTCTTTGAAACTAATTGAGTTACTAATTTAAAAATTAAACTTATAGCTATCTCCTGCCTTGCCCCCTTCCAATCTATTTTTCATGCTGCTAACAATGACATTTCTAAAAATTCAAATCTGAGCTAGAATTTCCTTATTTATAGAACCTTGAAAGATTCTCATTTGTCTAAGGTATAAAGCTCAAACTCCTTATCCAAAGCATGCAAGACATCCAACATCCAAACTCCAGTCCACACTTTCAGCCTTATATCTCATCTAGCTTCTTATTTCCCTCATCCCACACACCCACCCACTCTTCCCAACTTCAAACCATAAAAAACCGCATGACTTGCAGTTTCTCAAAAATGCCAAGCTATTTCTCTCTGCCTTGCTTTTACATGTACTGCTTCTTCTGCCAAGAGAGCTTTTTCTCATCTTTATATGCCTAGCAAACAAACACCTACTCATCTTTCAAAATTCAGCCTTATCATTAACTCTATGAAGAGTTTCCAAATTCCTCCCTCATGGACATCCACCCAGTAGAATTTATCACTCTTCCATTTATGTCCTCACTGTATTCATTGAACATATTTCTATTGTAGTACATAGAGTATAAGACAGATATCCTCATTTATGTGTCTCTTCTCACACTCCCACCCCATTCTACACTGCTCCCTACCACTGCCTTGATTCTTCTAACAGGACATTTAGCATTATTATCTTAGGATCCCATTCCCAGTACTGGCACTCTGCCATTCAGTGTATAGGAGAGAAGGAAGATGGGAAAAAGGGAAGAAGAAAATAAAGGAAGGAAGGAGAGAGGAGGAGATGAAAGAAGGGATGGAAGTAAGCAAAGTCAGAATCATCCAAGTCACTGTGAACTGGACTTATGCAATAGCCTTCTCTCTCGTCTCCTGCTTCCAGCTTGCCTTGCTATGGTCTAGCTTCCTCACAGCTGCCAGAGCAATCCTTCCTAAATGTAAGTTAAATCATTTTCCTTCCCTGCTAAAACCCACCATGGTTTCACATTAAAAAGTATTTACATATGCCAGCATACCTCTTCAATCTCATTTTGCATTGTGCTTCTCCTAGTTCAATATCATCCAGCCACTATCCTTATTTCTCTTCCACCAAGACATCAAAGTCTTCCTGACTCAGGGCCTTTGCACTTAATGTATCAAAAATAATTTTCACCAGATTTTCACATGGCTGTTCTTTCACATTATTCAGAGACAAATTCAAATGCAACTTCCTCAAAGAGGTTCTCATTGACCACCCTTGTTTATGTAGCCCCATTCCTTCCCAAATACCATAATTTTCTAAATAGCGGTTATCACCAAGGTTATCTTTTGTTGTTGTTGTTTGTTTGTTTACTTGTTTATTCTATGTGTCCCTCAATGGTAGAATGAAGAGGGGCTTTGTCTTTTTCATTGCTCTATTCCCAGTGCTTGGAAAAAGGCAACATGCATACTGCATGCAGTAGGCGCCTAATACATATTTGTTGAAAAAAGGAAGAAAAATATCAAAATATTGATATAGTCTCTGTTTATACTCTATTTCCCTAATTCATTTACTCTTCCTCTCTCCTAGAAGACTATCCCACAACTTCTCTTTCTTCAAACCTACACTTCCTCTCCAAATTTGCTAGTGTGTCCCCAGTTGTCCCCATAAGATGCATGCTCCACCCTTCTCTGCTCCTCTGCCTGCTGGTAATTGACCCCTAAAAATGCAGCAGCCAGTGTGCCCTGCCAGCTGGCTTCTCAGAGTTTGCCAGTGAGTTATCAAAGAGCTGCAGAAGAAAGAGGAGAACATAGTTCCTTCCTGCTCCCAGCCGGCTCTGGGCTATGTTTCTTCCAGTCTCTGCATACTTACAAATGTATTGCTTCAGAACAGCAGATCCTCCTCTTAACTCTGTATCCTACCTTTTGCCCTCAGGGATAGAAGTGAAATTGTAGTTAGACTTTCAGTATCTAAACATCCTTTGTGATACCCCTAACCATGCCAACACATTGGTAAGACTCCTGAACCATCTGAGTTAGATTCTATTTCCTGATGTGGCCCTGATTAATACACTCTGTCCTAAGCTGATGATATTTCTTACCACATCACTAAGAACATTGGGACACTCACATGAGAATTGCCAAGACCTGCCTCACCACATCTATTTCCATGTTCTCTGCCTTCCTGCCTGATACTCTAGAGCTGCATGTCCAATATGGTAGCCACAGCCACTTGTGACTATTGAACACTTAAATGTGGCTATTGTGACTGAGAAACTAATTTTTTTTTTAATTTCATTATAATTAATATAAGTTTTAAATAAAATACTCAGTTCAGTTATTGTAACATTTTTTAATATGTTTGAAACCATTAAGTACATAAATCTACTGTTTCAACGGTACATTTTATGGAATCTAAACACCAATGTATTAATTCTGATGAAAATTTAGTGTCTGAATTGAGATGTACTGTAAGTGTAAAATATACATAGGATTTTGAAGACAGTACAAAATTAAGAATGCAAAATAATACAGATATTTTTATGTTATCATGTGTTGAAATTATAATGTTTTAATATATTGAGATAAATAATATATGCAAATTAAAATAATTCACCTTTTTTTAAATGTGGCTACTAAGAAATTTAAAATTACATATATATATTTATATGGCTTGTACTCTATTTCTATAGGACAGCATGCTCTGGATCATCTCTCTGTGCCCCTAATTTAAAGAAATCCCTCAGTG